>PVLD010008939.1:0-80443 GCA_004027595.1 Dinomys branickii
TTTTTAAAATAAAAAAAAAAAAAAAAAAAAAAGAGGTGAGATAGAACTGGCTGGCCAACTATAGCACCGTGTTCCCTGTCTCTAAGGCCCTGTGCCCAGAATGAGGGTCTTGTTACCTTGTCACCTGGAGAAGTTCAAGACGCTGGTGCAGCTGCAGCAGTAAGAGTGGACATTATGTAAAGTGCTGGGAAACCTCACCCAAGCTGCTCAAGAGGCTCCACTCTGAGTACCTGAAGAGTCCCAGAGCAGTTCACGTAAGGGCTTTTCTGGTGGAGACGATGATTAGCTTGGATGGAGAGCACATCCTGTACGTCAAGTTTGTGACCTAGATCCTGGTTCACATGAGCAGGTAGCACCTTGAAGGCAAGGCTGAGATCTTGATATTTGCAACAGGACATATTTACAGTGATCAGAAATGTGGCTTACCATTTCCACCAGCTCTGGGCACGAAGATCTGAGAAGGCACTGTTGAGGAGACCAGTACCGCCAGTAGTTTCTTGAGGCTGGAGAGCCAGTTGACTGAGGTTGAGTTCTGAGTCTGAGATCCACCTAGCTCTGACAGCAGTCCATGAGGCTGGGATCCAGTGATTTTCCAAGGCTGTCCTGGACCTGGTTACCATATCATGGAGGCATTTCTGATCCAGGTGTCAAACCCAGGTACGGGTTGAAGTGGGTGTCTCTAAAGACTTTTTTTTTATCTCCTTCTACCCTAGAAGCTGGAGAAAGAATTATGGGTTGTTTGTCTTTGTCTCCTTTCTGTGCTAAATGTCTGCAAATATAAATTTATAAAGTTCTAATTAAAAAAAAAAAGAACTGATGAAGCAGTGTCAGGGCAGGCCCACAGGTTTACTGGAGACTTTTTGTTCACACTGTGTATGCACTTGCGCCTATAGCAACTTCACCCAACTGTAGGTGAACTCAGGAGACTTTACATGAAATGTATGCTCTTTGAATGTAATAAACTAAAGTCAAACTAAAACAAAAATTAAAAACACGGCCTCATTTCCTAACTATATTTACATGTCTGTGTGTTCAGATATTGTAATGTTAGGCTTTTAAAAAAATAACAGTATTATATGTGACAACCTTAGAAACTTCCTTAATGTTCTGGTTCCACAGGATGGTCAGGGTCTAAACAATTAAAAAAGGTTCACTTTAGGATTTTCTAGAGTTTGGCATTTGCTGAAAAATCACTCTAATTTATATTAATTACATATAATGTATATACACAGACATATATATATATATACACATACATATGTGTATATAGCTTGATATAAATACACAAGCACATGTGTATATATATGTGTCACATTGAAAAAAATTCTTGTTTGGCTTTATTACTATTTTTTAAGACTTAGAGACTTCAAATAAATCTGTGACAATATTCTATCTGAGAAGGTGGGAATTTTTTTCCCTCTCCCTTCTACCCATTGCAGGAATAAGTTTTCAGCTTCTCAGAAGTCACATCCCATTTGCTGGCTATTATTTGTAGAGTAACAGCACAAATACTTTCTGCATGGGTTGCTGCTTCTGGTCCAGTGAAAACCCAGTCCTCTTGAGCAATGCAGAGTGATGGTTACATGAATCTGTATGGAATTCTTTTTACCTGGCTGTATACTCTAGTGGTGAAGGTCACAAGCTTTCATGACAAAAATAATTGAGTTGTCACTTTCCAAGTTATTGGCCTCTCTAAATGTTATTTTTCTAATCAGGTGTAGGCAACCAAAGTAAACAGAGATATCCTAAGTAACTCTGGGAGCAGTGCTTTATTCAGAGAAGTACAGCTCAGGGCCAACAGTAGAAATAGTCCTAATTATCTGTCTTGAAGAAATTAAAAGAGCTAGCAGTTCTCTTCTATAGCACTTCCTAAGGTACGCTTTCCTTCTCTGGCCAGTTCTAGGTGTCTGGAAGGTGTTCTTGTCCTGTGTACCTTATTCCATTCTGTCTCTCTTTGACCTCCTGGTGCTGCTCCTCTTTGTGTCTCTCTTTCTCTTTGTCTTTGTTCTTTGCTGAGTGGGAAAGCCAGAGATTTTCAGCAGGCAAGGAAAGGCAGAGGCGATGAGTACTGACTCTTGGCTATCTGGGGCTATTTAGAAAATGAATATATTAGTTTACTATGTATTGGTGATAGTGGCCTTGGTTATGATGTACCTAGAAACCTAGTAGATAGACTCATTATGTCCTTAAAACATAAGAAGATCCTGGAGTATAGTTTTTTGGTTTAAAGGAGATGCTGAGAATCCAGGTATGGGCCTCTTGTTCCAGATCATGTCCTTGCCTCCCTTTCCTTGATTTTCCTCTAGAGCAGGACTGCTCATGATGCTTCATTATTGGGGACTGAGGTCTCCCTTGCAACACATCCAGAGATCTGTAGATCCCATCAGCTCTGAATTAAACCTAACACAAGGCTTTGGATATGAAGCTGTGTGGTAAATAGCTGCTGTCTGTGTTCTATTAAAAATTTAAAAAGTTATTTAGCATAGCAAATTCATAATTTCATAGATTTCATCTTGATGTCATCCAAACTTTGAAATTAGTACTTAACAGATGTTTTGATACTCATATCAAATGTCAAAAGGATCCAGAAGAAACCAAGCTACAATAAAATAGCAAAGGTATATAATAGATACTGTGGACACTCTTAATTGTTACCAGCACCAATGTTTGTAATCATGGCCTCGAAGGCAATGTGTAGGGCTTCTGTGGCTAAAATCCCATTCTTCTGATTCTGCTCTGATCTTTTTCCTATTGATGTGTTTACTTTGAAACTCCAAAAGTCAAAGGTTCTTCTGGCCTAGAATATTTGAGCACATCTTTTTTGTGAAGTTCTTCATTCAGTGGTGTACCATTATGGCAGATTTTATTTTTTCCAGATATGGCAGAAAAAGTATTTTCCATCTGATATATATAATGACCTTGGTTGTCCCTCTGTGGGGGTAGAGGAGGTAGGTGTCTGCATTCCCTTCTCTCTCTCTCTCTCTCTCTCTCTCTCTCTCTCTCTCTCTCCTCCAATGTATTATTATTTTTTGCCGTACTGAAGATTGAGTTAGGGCCTCATGCATGTTAGACAAGTGCTCTACAATGGAGCTCCATCCCTAGCCTCTGTATTCCTTCATCTTGAACTTGGGCAGGCTTTTGTGATTATCCTGTCTAATAGTGTATGACAGAAGTTATATTATTGGACTTCTGAGGCTAGACTGTAAAAATACTACGCACTTCTGCCTTGCTTTCTTGTGCTTGAAACTCAGCCACCATGCTGTGAGGAGGCCTAGGCTTGCCCCTGTAGAGAGATCACAGGTGTGGGTGTTCCAGTCAACAGTTAGTGTGTGTGAAGATGGCCTCAGACACCCCACCCCCACTTTCACAGCTCAGGACACTGGAGTCAGGCTGTCTTCACTGTGCTTCATCGGATTCCTGAGGCACAGAACCTGTGAGCACAATTGAATGATGATTTTATATTACAGAATATTGGGGTGGTTAATGAGAGAGAGAATAACTTTCTCATGAAATCTTCCCATATACGTGGTTTTTGAGAGAATAAAATATCAGCTTAAACATAGGTCCAGTTAGCTCCCCAGATATAAAAGACATACAGTGTTAGGGCCAGGGTCTGTTATTTTGATGTGCTCACCTTCAATTAGTAGTTTCCCATTGTAAAAACAAAAAAGTGAAATTTGTTCCAAAACATTGAAGCTTCATCCTGATTGTGACTAGAAAACATTTGGTTTCCTAAGATGGACAGAATCTGCTGTGCTAATGGATTCGAGTCACTTTAGTCCTTCTCCGCTTTCTGGTGATGGTGATTGTCTTCACCAGATTAGATGAGTGTTAAGTAGTGTATTTTCTGGTAGGAGTCTTGGTGCTAAGAAGGATTTTGATGGTCATCTGCTCATTGCCCTGTTGTATAGCACTCAGGCCCAGTGAGAGGCCTGTCTGAACCACACAGGTAGAATGTGAAGGCCGTAAGCTGATGTTCTGGCCTCTGACTCTCAGGTGGGTGCTTTTCCTGGGTCACCAAACATCCTGTCCTTTACGCAGAATCTGGCTGACACCTAGACTTTGTATCCATAAAGGCTCTTGGTATTCACCAGAGATGCCCTGGGAATGAATATAGTCAGCCATATGAATCTAGGGATTCTATATTCTTCAATTCAAGCAGTTGTAGATCAAAAATATTTGGAAAACAAAAGATTTTCTCTGTACTGAATATGTACAGACTTTTTTTGCACATGATTCCCTAATAATTATAGTATAACAACTATTTGGCATTTACATTATATTAGATATTATAGGTAATATGGGAGGATGCATGCAAATTATATGAAAATACTACACCTATTTTTAAGAACTTTTAAATTGTTGGCATGTGTTTGCAATACATAATAATTACAATCATCCTGAATTGGTGCATATACGTATTACATCTTGGTCATTTTTACCCCCTCTCCTGCTTCCTTTCTATCCCTTTTCCCAGATCTCTTTCCCATCTCTATATCCTGTCTCCCTGTTTTCTACTATTTCTTTTATTTTGCTTTTAAGATTATTTATATTTTGGGTTTCTCATATAAGATAAACCATGTGTTATCCCTCTTTGTCTTATTTACATCACTTAGCACTCATTTTCCTCCAAATGGCTCAAATTTATCCTCCTTTATGGTTTAGTAGTACTCTAATATAGATATTATATTATACATATTAATATATAATATATGTTAATATATAATATATATCACATTTTATTTATCAGTTCATTTGTTGATTGGCATATAGGCTGCTTCCAAAATTTAGCTATTGTAAGTTGTGTAGCTATAACCATGGGTATGCAGGTTTCACTGTAATATGATGCTGTTATTTTTGGGAAAGTACCTCGAATGGAAATAGCTAATACAAATGGAATTTCTGTTTTTAAGTTTTGAGGCACCTCCATGCTGACTTCTATAATGATTATATTGGTTTACATTCCCATCAACAATGTAGAAAACTTCCTTTTTCCCCATAACCTTGCCAGCATTTGTTTATTGAGTGCTTGATGATAGTCATTCTTAATTGAGGTAAGATGAGATCAGTGTGTTTTGATTTGCATTTCTCTAAATGCCAGATTTTGAACATTGTTTCAAGTACTGTTGGCCATTCACACTACTTTTATTTGAAAGTGTCTATTGCAGTTGCCCATTTTTGGAATGAGTCTTTTATTTTGAAGGGAGTCTAATTTTTTTCAAATTCTTTATATGTCCTAGATAGTAATCCTCTAAGTAGTACCTTGCAAAATTCTTTCCCCTCAGAGGTCAGTGGAAGACCAGGTACATGACCGGTTCTACTGTGTACCACCTGTACAGTTGAAGGTCTGATCATGAGACAGAAACAAGAACCTCTAGCTTGTCACACCTGGAGAAGCATAATGAAAAGCTCTGCTGTGAAGAGATCAAGCACAGGCCCCATCTGCTTGGACCCCCAGGTTTCTTCCACACTGGTAGGCAAGAGAACAAATCACAAGGGCTGGGGAAACAGCTCAAGCACTGGTCTCCTAGCTGCAACCACATAGGGCTGGAGCTTAGCCCTCCACAGATGTTACAAAACAAGATTTCTCCATTTTTTGAACTAATGTGGAAGAGTACAGTAGTTGAATACAAATAGGACTGAAATAGGACCATTTACTTTTGTGTCTGTATATGTGTTCAGTTTTTTTTTTTTATATGGTATATATGTGAGTTGTCCATGTATGTGAAAAGGAGTATAAGATTTAATACTTTAGATAGTATATTTTATGGTTGTTATAGTTTAGGTCTGGATGTCCCTCGAAAGCCTCATGTGGTCATGGAGCAGGTTTCTAGAGTTTATGATTCATCCATGGGCCAATGCTGGGATTATGGGTGTGAGTGCTACACCCCTCTGGGGCAGGTAGTTTGCATACAATGTTAGGGAGGAAGAGAGGCTGCTTGCTGCCAGTCTTCCCCTTTTTTTGCTCTCATTGCTTTTGCTGTTTTCTACTGCCATGAACTGTTGCCCTCTGCCATGCCACTCTGCCTGGGAGCCAGCCAAGTATGCACTGAAACCTCCACAAACTATAAGCTAACTAAACATTTCCTTCCTTAATTTTGGTCGTTGAGTATTTTGTCTCAGCAATAAGAGGAAAAATAACTAACACAATGGTCTTGTTAGGTGAACCAGTACCAAAATTATACATGGAGGATTCGAACACAGGCTTTCTACCAGTGAATTAATTAGCTCTGGCCCTACAGATTCCCCCAGTCTCCAGTTACACTTTTTCCCCTTTTATTCTTTTCCCTGTCTTTGTAAATAACTTCTCAAGCTCTTTCTCCTTCCTTCTTCCATTCCAGACATAAAATAATATCACCAAAGTCCTATCTCTTTTCATTCTTTCATTTACTGTTATCTTTTTTCTTTCCCATTTTCTAAACTATTTTCTTTCCTCTTCCCTTTTCCTTCCCTCATCTTGTACATCCCAGCCTATAGTCGTTAGTACTGTTTTGGTGTCTTCTCGGGTTATTGAAAAAAGTGTGACATCATTAAAGTTTTAACTTATGTGATTGGTGTACAATTAGTTCCATAGGTGCTGATAAAACCAGCAGTTGTTCTTTCCTCGTAACACAGTAACCAGTACTGATCTTATTACGTTTAGTTGATTGAGTAGGTATATGGTCCTCAAACTATAAGCATGGCCAAGCCTACTATACCTTTTTATATGAGATATTAAGCAAAAATGGATTTTAGTGTCCATGGGGAGTTGCTATAACTTAGTCCTCCCTTCTGGATTCTGACAGATGACTGTACATTTCTTTCTTGTATGTAAATATTTAAACACACTAAAAGAAATTGGATCTGAGAGAAAAATAATATAAATTTCACCTTTTTGGTAATATAGTAGCTGTCTTAGGCCAGCTCCTTTTAATCTTCAGTCAGTAAGCAAAATGTACATTCTCCATTACATTGTGGCTAGAGGGTCATGACTGTAATGTGTCCTGTTTCCATGGATAGTGGGAAGGTGGTGGGGAGTGCCTGGTGAGAAAGGAGAGGGGATGGGAGAAATCTGAGTTGGTCTTAGAGGTTATGGCCACTTTTATAATTCAGCTCTTTAGGGGAGAAGCACGAACTCTTCCTTTTCATGTGCAGTTTTCAAAGTTGCAATTTCTCCTCTTGATATTGGGGATTGAACCTAGGGCTCATAAACATTAAGTATGACTCTATTACTGAGCTCCATCCCCAGGTGATTTCTTCTCATAAGTTCAGGGCAGGCAGGTTCAACTAGTTCAGTTAGTTTTCTCTAAATGTATAGATTTAGATCTAAGTCTGCCTGTGTGTGTGTGTGTGTGTGTGTGTGTGTGTGTGTGTGTGTGTGTGTTTTGTTATTTTTAATTCCAGCCCTAGGTTAATATCCTGTTAGTGTCAGTCATTCTTGGCAATAGCCCTTCCCATGTGAGTTCCTGAAAATAACAGGGGGGGCAATCTTTGTAGTGAAACAAAAGCACTGTTTTTAAAAAATAGTATATTGTGGATAACTGAGTAATAAATAGTACAAATCACTTAAAAAACATACAGGTCATCTTTGCTCTCCAAAAATTTTAAAAACAGTATCTAATTCCTGTCTAGAAACTATATCCTTACAAATCAAATTGGAGTTTGTCTTCTATATATTTGTATTGAAAGGATAAATGTCAAGTGATTAAAATTGGTAGCTTTGAGGCTTCTTTATTATAGATGTATGACAAAGTGATATCTTCTTATCCAGACATTTTTTTCTTTTCTGCAAATTTTCCATTTGTTTCAAAGAAAGGTAATTAAAAGTGCTTTATTTCTAAGCCAAGTATTAAAGTTATTGTTTGCTTGTGGAGAACCAATGTGATTGCCTTAACTGGCAAGAGATTTCTGGCTAGGTGTCTGTTTTTCTATGAGGCTCACTGATGAGGCAGCAGCAGCAAGTTGTGTTGAATGGCTTTTCAGGACTTGAACACGCTGGGGCATATATATCTGGAGGCAGGAGGTGGTTTATCAAACCTGAGTGTGCTGTGGGGAAAAAGTACCCAAGCAAAGAGGAAATTGGGCTCTTGTTAGTCACAACATAGGGTAGCTTTTTGTTTGTTTTGTATATTTTAGAGTTTCGACTTGGATATTTTTCTGAGGGCTGTAAGAGCTTGGCTTGTGGGCGAGCAATTCTGTCATTAATATTGGCACAGATGTTTAGGTTTTCCATTGCTCTTCATAGAAGCGTCTTTAAGATCTTGCTCACACACGATTCCTGCATTACTTGGGAATAGAGCCTGATCACTTACTTATTATGTGATCGTTTTAAAGCCATGTTATTTATTCTTTCTGAGCTGTACTTTTTCCCTCTGTAAAATAGGGCTAATCATAGAACCTGCTTCATGTAGTTATCATGAGATTAAGGGAGATCTTGTCTGTCAGGCATGTATGATAATACGTGGCACATAATAATCACAGAGTTTTTAGATGCTGTGTAACTTTTTTGAACATTCAAAGTTTATTTAAAAAATACTCTTTTTGAAAGCTCCACCAAGGTAGGTTCTTTATATTGGAAGGTTATCATCCCCTCTTCCTCCATCTTAGACAAACTAACACCTGCTTATTCTTCAGGATTGAGCTCAAATGCTCTCAACTTAAGATCTTATCTTTTACTTTAAAATGCCAGCTCTGGCACCTCTTTGGGGCCCAGCTCTGTGTGCTTGTTTCTTAGTTCTTACTGCTGCATTTGAATAATTGTCTGGAAATCTTTGTGAGGAAGACAGTTCCACGTTTACCACTGTGCTGTCTCCGGCATCAAGACAAGATATCCTCATAATGTATTAGCACTTTCTGACTGTGGCTTTTGAGCCTCAATTTCCTTGTTGTTCATTGGGACCCTGTGATGAACCCATGAAATAATGAGTGTGAAACATCATTGACAGGGCTTGCCATACAGTAATTTTCAATAAGATTAGTGGCTAGAGAGAATATTATTGGCTTTATATAAGAGGCTCACATGGAATTTAAGCCTGGGTTGCTGATAGGGAATAACATTTATTAAGTGCCTATTGTGGATCAGGCCCATACTGAGTCCCACCCCATCAATGGAGGACCTTATAGCCCACTGCTTTCTTACCAAAACACTGGTTTTTAACACCTTTCATCTTATTGGGTGCCTTTGTTTTGTTTTAGGTTTTATTCCTTACAAGAAAATTTAATTGGGTTAAGAAGAAAAAGAAGGAGAAAGAGGGTCTAAGACTGAGGACTGGCACACAGGTTGGCTTCCTGAGACCATTTGGAATCCTTAGATGGCATTGGGGGAGAAATCTGAAACTATTTTCTAGTTTAAGGAGAACAAGACTCAATTGATAAAGAATACATTTTTGTAAAGATATGGTTACCTGGGGTAACTTAAATGTTAAGTGTTTTTACTTTCAAGTGGAATTATCTGAACTCTGAATGGTTACACTGGCTATATTAGGGCAGATGGTGTAAGGGACGGCGACTCTTAGCCTATCATTTTAAGATAGAATAATTCTAGTCTTAGTGCAAGCCTCAAAGTGTGTCTTGAGAAACATCCCGGAGAAGTTATAAAATTAACTTTGCAGTCCTGACTCTGTCCTGGAATGCTTCTCCAAAGACAAACCTTGCCTGGGTTGTTTCATCCCTTCTCTGGCCCTAGATAAACATTGTAACCATAAAGGAAATGTATGGTTATCTAAAAGGAGACATACAGTACAGAGTACAGAAAGTATATATCATCGTGGTTGGGCTCATGGCCAGAGCCTGACCTGGTCGTGTGGCACAAGGAAAACAACTGTGGCTGGTGCTACAACATTCCAATCTGTTGCCATGGAAACCAAAAATGTATGTCAGATGGGGAATAAAGGCAGTTAGGTGCCCACATTCCTGACCTACAAGTCAGGGGTGAGTGGTAACCCATCCAAATTAATAAAACTTTGTTCTAAATACAGTTCTTTGGTCTCTTGCAGAATTCAGCCTAATTTTTGCCATAACAATGGATTATTAGCTTGTAAATGCAGGCAGAGAGTGTGTAGTTCTCACAAACTGGGCAACATTGAACATTATGTAGTTAGTTCTTGATGGCTACAAGATTATGGACTCCTGGTGTATCCAATCATGGCTTAAAAGAGAACTTAGCAACTTAGGTAATAAAGATGTAAATCAACATTAACACCATGTGTCAAAAAGTGACATGAGCTTTCTGATGTAGAAAAAATGGTGGACTTCTCAGTGTGGCCTGGAGAATACTTTGAATTTTAGGTCATTAAAATGTATGTTAAAATACACGTAATTTATTTTCAGACTATTTCACTGTAAAGCCTGCCTAGTTGGCTGAGTCTTTCTCCCAATTTTTTGATACTGTTAGGGTATGGGTTGGGAAAGATTCTGGAAAATCATAATCATCTGTACATATGAAAATTAGGGATTTTTATATGTTTGATGAATTTAAAGCATATTAGTATCATAGACAGGGAATCATATTGGCTCCGATTTTATTGGTCCTGCTTCTTTCTGTCTTCTCCCTTACTGCAAAATTGTATTGATATTCAAAAGGGATTTTTCTATAGACATTGCCTTGCATGATAAAGAGTCAGAATAAAAAAATACTTATAAAAGGTAACATGGTTTTATCCCTACTAAATGTGATTTTATTCTGTGTTAAGAAATGAAGTAATTGTATACAACATGTAAGTTAATTGTGAAACTATTTACATTGTTTCAAGTAATGGGAATACATCAACACTAGCCCTGTGGAGCTATGTGCCTTAATGTTCATTACCTCAATTTTAGAAGCTTCAAGGCTTTTTTGCACTAGATGAAAGGAATACTACCCAATAAAAATTGTTATCATCTGAATTTGAAGCTTTCACCAGCATTTTCGGAAAGGAGAGGGTGAAAACAAAAACAAAAACAAATGGTCTCTTAGCATAAGCTACAAATGGGAAAAGTGGTCAGTATCTTTTAGGTACATTTAAAGGAGTCCTAATAGATTAGTCATGGTCTCTTAAGTCTCAGCTTCTAAACATGTAGTTTTTATTAATGGCATATATTTCAAAGCAAAAATATGCCTGCCACTTGATGTGTTGCTGAATTGTAAGTAATGGATTTTGGAAGTATTGACTAGTAAATTTTTTCATTTGTTACTAAGACAAATGCTTATTGAGAAGCTGTTGTATCAGACTGAACTTTGTGGCATTCAGCATTATGTCATCTCACACCATCTGTAGGTTGGCTGGAGAGGTCTGGTGTTTCATCCTGGAGCCTGGTCTTAGAACTGACATTAGATAGTGTCATTACAGCACATACTCACAGCAAGTCCTTGGCATATAGGCCTCACGTGGAGGTGGGGGGAGGAAGAAGGAGAGGTTCTTTGCCAGAAAACAACTGAGTCCACCACCACTACTGTTTGCCATGTCCTAGAATTACAGTGATGAGCAAGACTGATGGAGTCCTGCTCTTGTAGGTGTTCGGTTCCTCTGTGTGTGGGTGGGGTAGTGATGTGGTGGGAGAAGACAGGGAACAAAAGCAAACTGTTGAAGAACATAATTTCAGGCAGTGACTGGTAAACATTTTTATATATACTGTTTTCTCACTTTTATTGAGTTATTTAGGGTTGATATTCATTTCTTTGTAGTATAACATTGCTGCAGTTTTAAAAATCTTGGCAAGCGTGAACATTGCTCTGTGGATAAGTTGGTGGAGGTTTTAGTGGTTTGGATCTTGTGTAGAGTCTTAGAACGTGCTGGTTAGGGTATGTGCTGAAGTCGATGCCAGACCAGGCCCACTGAAGACCTGTACATCTTCTTAAGTATTTCTGATTCTGTTTTCTAGGAACACAACCTAGACTGCAGAAGAAAATATATATCCCAGTTAAATTTTGCCTCTGCTAAGCAAATGGAGGAGCCCAGTAAACTAGTTCTTTCTCTGACATACTGTGTTGGAGATGGCATCGTTTATTGCCTTGCGGGCAGTGGTGAGAGTGGCATGTTAGGATGTGCTCTCTCTGGTCTTTTGATGATTTAGCCTTCTACTGTGACTGGCTAGGGCTGATTGACAGTTAAGGGTGCCCTTACCATCAGGCATAACCCAGAAAGAAAGGAGAAAGCTTGAGAACTCCCAACTTTTCACTTTCCCAGCTGTCTGACATGAGCTGGAGAATGTCTTGCTTTACCTGGCAGAGAGCTTCTGGTGCAGAGTAGGACATGTAGGAGTTCTTCACACAACCTTGACAGACGGGAGGAAAGGAGCAAAGCTGGTGGAAGTCTAAATTCGTTTTTGGGTTTCAGGCTGTCAGACTGGAAGGGTGATTTTAACTGTGGGATTTTTTTTTTCCCCTTGGATTTTCATTTATAGTTATCACTAAATATATTCCAGTGATGGAAAATTACGGCTCTTTATTTGCCATTTGGCAGCTGTGCCTGTATCTCTTTTTTAGTTTTGGGTGTATATTTTGAATTCCTTTAGGCTTGAGTGGGGTAGAATTATCGGACTTAAAAAAATGAAGTGTTACACTGTTAATTTAGGGTTAGGTGCAATATAAAAAGACAAGTTATAATGGTAGCTAGCAATTATTGATAGTTTATTGTGTCTCATGTCTTAGATGGAGTGCATGACATGTGATACCATTTTTTCCTCTAGCCCTAGGGATCAAACCCCACAACTTTTGCACTGAGCTCCATCCCCAGCCCTATTTATTTATTATTTTAAATTTTGAGACAGGATCTTGCTAATTCACTAAGTTGCCTAGGATAGGCTTGAGTGTCCAGTCCTCCTACCTCAGCCTCCCACAGTGATTGGATTACAGGCCTGCACCACCATGTCAAGCTTCATTTTTTAAATATACTAGCCACCCTAACAGTGGTTGATTGGGGGTGCTGTAAGTATTCCCTTACTATAGTTGAGGAAACTGAGGCTCACTGTTCAATAGAGTTTGCCTAGCTTACCAAGGTTACCTACCTGATGTCTTAGATTCCAATCCATGTTTGCATATTCCAGGACTCTAATCCTTGCAACCCAGAACTCAAATTCTTCGCTTGTTTTGGAAAGCACAAAAAATCCTTCTTAAATGGTGCACAGATTTTTTTTTGAAAGTATTTATTCCCAGAGTTCCTAGAGCACAGCAGTAGGTGGGCACTGAGTACTATAGAAACGATTGCACCTGAGTAATTACAAGTGCACCTAGAGGGCCCATGGAGCAGTGCATTCTCAGCTGGAAGAGATTATGGGAGGGTGTTAAATTTGCTGTTTTGGAAATGTGCTTGCTGCTCTGGCCAGTCCATCCCACCCTCTCCTAACAACAGCCTGAGGATTTGAATGTACTGTTTGGGAAATAGTGAGAGATTTTGGATCTGACCCTTCTCAGATAAAGTCTTTCAAGGGAGCTATAAATCCCTACAAGGAAAAATGGGTGAAAAGAGAGTCTTCTTGTCTCTTTATACTATACTGTTTTTAAAAATTTCATGTTTCTAATGAATTTGAGGATTCAGGGGGACCAAGTCCCTTCTTCCTTCCCTCCCTCTTTCCTTTCTCTGAGGGTGGAACCAGGACCTTTTGCATGTGAGGCAAGTGCCCCACCACTGAGCTGCAGCCCCATCTCTCAAATCTGTTTTCTTTCTGTCTAGTTCCTCTTTGTTGGGATAGCATGAGCCCCTTATGAGTGACTCATTGTGGTTGTTGGCTATTGTGAAGCCCTCTGGATGGCACACTGGAGAGCATAGGCATCTCCAGGGCACGTCACATTTGATCTTAATGTTGCTTATCTCAGCACTTTTCTGGAAATGTGTTTTTTGTTGTCTGTCTGTGCCAGAAAGAAGCCAGGGCTGAGTGACTCATCAGAGGATTACAGTTGCTTCCCTGTTCATCCAGGCCTGTATTTTTTTTTTTTTTTTTTTTTTTTTGCGGTACTGGGGATCGAACTCAGGACCCTGCACTTGCTAGGCAAGTGCTTATTCCACTGAGCTATATCCCCAGCCCCGCAGGCCTGTATTTTGGATCTGAGTTGAGTTTCAGTGGTGTACAGGCAATGTTTTTGTGCCCAGGAAGATGGTATGTTGGTCGGGGAGCTCCTGTCTAAAGCCTTCATGCTTCTCAGGATTAGCATCTGATCATGGAATTGTTTCTTTCCTGTGATGTAGTAATGGCAAGTTAGTTTCCTCTCTGTGCAAGTGGCTCATGTTTTTGGAGGATAGAGGCAAGATGAATGTATCCAATGGTTGAAGTTGTTCATTTTCTCTTTATGTGTAAGTTTCTGTAGGCTCTTCCCTAGACGGCCCTCAGCACTTTGAGTTTCCTCCTCTTGAACAGGGTTTGTGAACTACTTTAACAATGTAGCAAAAGAATGGCTGTGATTCCAGCTGAGCAACTCCAACCATCCCTCAGCTATTTTCACATTCTCACTGGGACCCCAGACTTGTGAGTGTGGAGGGCCTGTAGCAACTCCAGTACTAGCAGACATCCTATGGAGCTATGATGGAGCATTCTGTTGTTTCCTCTGCAAATTTTGAATTCGAAGAATTGTGAGAAATGTGAAATGATGGTAGTTGTTACAAGCTGCTATTTTGGGTAATTGGGATAAGACACCCAAGAAATGTTGAGCCAGCCCGTGGGGTGGTCTCATCCCTAGGCCCCTCCACTGCAAGGTGTTTAGAGATGAATGGGAAGAAAGGCAGTTCTTAAGCACTTCCCAGTTCACAGTGCTGAGGCCCTGGTGCTAAGTGCTGGAGCATTCTGCCTGCACACTGTTCCCAGTAGTCTTCTAGTGTGTTAGCCACTTCTCATCTTACATGTTTGTTGAGGTGCTTCCTGGCTAGGCTTGTCCTGTCTTACTCATGGTATGATAAACTTGTGGGAAGCTAGGGAATCTCTTTTCTTCTCTGAGGAAGCAACACAGATATTAAGAGTATAGATTTACAGCCAGGTGAGATTTTGTTCCACTTCCAGGGTGTTGGCACTAGCTGCATTACTAGTTTACTTCACAGTGCTAAGCTATGTGTGTATCTTCTGAGATGGAGACAAGTCTTGCCTCATATTGTCTAGGAATTGCATAAGATGACATAGCACAATATGATGAGACAATACTCAAAAGTGCCAACCTTGTTGTGATCAAAGATCATTCATTCCAATTCAATTAAAAATTAAGTGGCTCCCAATGGTATAAAGCCTGCAGTGTGAAACAAAATTTTTGGTTTATTCTGTGGAACTTAAAACATTGGGATACAGTTCAAGCCCCATCAACATTTGTTAACTGTGAAATCTATTTCAGTGCACCCTATTCCAGTTCAGTTTGTTAAGGGCTTGCTGGTTTTTTGAATGGCCCGTGGGTTCCCATAGTGAAGCCCAACCTCTAGCTACATGAGTTTATGTTTTGCCAGCAAAGGTCCACAGCTTTTGGAGTAAGTGAGGAGGAGCTAGCCTTTTGAAGCGTCAGTAGGGAAACTCACTGGGAAAATCATGCAAAAGAAGCAGATTAATGATCTGTCATTGTAACTAACTCCATAAGGCCTGTTGCAGTGGCTTTCAGTTAAATGAGATGTTTTGTTAGACTTTTTATTTTCTGTTGGAATGTCTGAAAATAAAGCACAAATGATGCCCAGACTATTAGAAAGAAAAGGGAATTTTGGAAAACCTAATGTCTATGGCCTTCCTCTTGAGTTCTCCTAGATCTGGGAGGTAGTGGTGCTGTTTAGGGTTTGGCTACCCATAATATGGTCTGTGGATCAACTAGCAGCTTCAGCACCTCTTGAGAGTTTATTAGGTACAGACTAATTATTAGATGTAGCCCCGTGCAGACCTAGTACACAAATATGCATTTTAGTGAGATCCTGTTGGGCAGGTAGTTGATATTTTTTGAGTAGGTCTGGTATTGAAGGGAATGAAAATTGATAGAAATCAGAAGAGGAATGCTAGTTTTAAGCACTACTACAAAGCTGCTTGCTACTTTTTTGGTTCAAGTTTTCTTCAAAGCAAACTATACTCAACCAATGTAAATTTCTTATAGAGCATGAAAGATAGTACTCAAGGAACTGGAGGAGGAGAGCAAATATTTATATAAAATTATTTATAGAATAAACATCCTTGCCATGATGTTACTGAGGTAGTTTCCTTTGATGTGTAACTGTCTGAGTTACTCAGGAAAGACAGCTGACATTTATGAAGTGTTATGGTGTTAGTGCACAAGGTATTCTCTAGGGATTGTTTTATCCAGTCCTTTTATATTCATGATGACATTGAAGCTTTGTGAAGTTAATTTACTTGTGATCAAACTCCAACCCTACCTTTTCCAGGCCACTGTTTTGTGTACTTCTTTCTCATGACATTCAAATGTATTTTTTAAAAAAATGATATCAATATATGATTTAAGGCCAGAACTAAGTCATTTATAACAAAACTCATATTTGGTCCATCAAGAAATGGTGTGTTGATAGCTAAATATTTGAACTTCATTGCATAAAAAACAGGCCAAAAAGGGCTAGAGGAGGAAGGACTAGCTTGCTTAAGCTATTTTCCATGCTTATCAGAGTTAGAAATCAACACAGTTGCCAATACAGTCTCTGTGTTCTTTAGTTTTCTGGGAACAAGAAAAGTAAGGTCTTGTTCTGTCACCTGGATTTCAATCAGTACATAGGAAGTACAGAAAAACACTTCTGTAATTCCACTGAAGAATAATTCTAGAACATGGAGTCTGAAGTAAATGCCTTGAAATGCAGATCATTTGGAAACTGGTCATGGTTTTTGCCATGTTCACATATTTCGGAATTATTATTGAATCAGTTTAGAACAGAATGACATATATTTTAAAAGCAAACTATATTACAGTCGTAATTAGAAATACACACTGTTATGTATACAACGCATATAAATACAAGTTTCTGAGTCTCAATTTGGTTCCTTACTTAAAGAATCCATTCAATCTCCTGTACAGGAAAAAAAAATCCAGGTGCTGGAGGTACAACTCAGTGGTTCTAGTGTATATAAGACCTTGGGTTTGTTTCCTAACATCAAGTAAAAACAAGAAAAACAAAGAATGATTATTAGAGGTTAAGCATCCCTTAATAGTTCCACACTGTCCTGAGATTCAAACTCTGAAAGGCTGAAAGAGAATCAGAAAGGAAAGCATTTTCCAAAATATATTTTACTATTTTATTTTGGTGTATCTATATCACCGAGGTTCTTCTTCTACACATTGGCAAATATGTTGAAGATGACTAAGTTTTTCCTCTTAGTAGGTCCATCTCTGAGCAGAGGGTCCAACTTACCATCTTTGGGCCCTCAGAGCATTGTATTACATTGAGTTCCTGCTAAACAGAGTTACTGTTTCAGAAGGCAGCCTGGGTCAAAGGAACATGGCAGGAACTGAAATTTGAAAATGAACTGGAAGCCTAGGCTGGAAATTAGCCTGACTGCTTTGCTTCTGTTTTTTTGTTTTTTCTTTTTTTTTTTTTATTATTTCTTTAAAAATCATTTCCAGAGGGCCAGGGATGTAACTCAGTGGCACAAACACCTGCCTAACAAGTACAAGGTCCGAAGTTTGATTCCTGATACCAAAGAAAAAAAAAAAACTTCCCAGAGTGGAGCATGGAGACGCACACCTGTAATCCCAGCATTTGGGAGGCTGAAGCAGGAGGATTGTTGCAAGTTTGAGACCAGCCTGGGCCAAAAAGTGAGCTCAAGGTCAGCCTGAACTGCATAGTGAGACCGTCTCAAAAAAGACCAAAAAAAAGAAAAAAATCATTCCCAGAAATGAAACCACTGACGTAGAAATGGATTTGCATAGACCCACTTTTTGCCAAAATAATTTTTTTTTTGACAGGGTCTCACTGTGTATTCCAGGCTGGCTGGCCTTGAACTCACTATGTAGCCCAGGCTGATTTTTTTTTTTTTTTTGTCTTGCACTTCAGGCTGGCCTTGAACCCATTTTGTAGCCCAAACTGTCCTCAAACTCACAGTGATCCTCCTGTTTCGGCTAGGCTAATTTCAAACCCACAGTGACCTTCCTGCCTCAGCCTCCTGAGGGCTGGGACCACAGGTGTGCTGTCTCACCCTGGCTTGCCAAAGTGATTAAGTACACGGAGGTGGGGCTTCCACCGCCAGCTCCTCCCCTCCCCTCCCCTTCCTCTCCCCTTCCCTAGATAAAGGGGAGTGGGAGGGGATTAGCCAGAGGGCCAGGCATTCCTGGCCACCTTCCCTGGTGGCCGGGTCTCTGGCATGCGGCTGTCTTTGTCTCCGCCCACCTTCCCGCCAGCTTGCAGGACCAGCTCACCCCTACGTGGCCCCTGCGGACCCAGCCAATTCCTCCGCTCTCCTCCCTTCCTGACACCTTGCCTGGTACAGAGCTGAAGGTACTTTCTGTGGTGCTCTTTTTCTCTGCGCTCCGTCCGCCCAAGGCTGAGGCCTCTGCCCCTGGGTCTTCTCCTGCAGGACACTCTCCCCAGCCATGCTTGTGCCGGCTCAGCTGCCTTTGAGCCACTCTAGGGACAGGGCTTTGCCTGTGAGCTGAGTCGTTGCGAGTCACCTGGCACCTCTGGCTGTGGAAACTGCTCTTCCGGATGGGAACCCAGCCTGTGCTCTAAGGAGAGCAGAAAAGGAGGGGAGCGGCCCCCCTGACTCTCTGAGCAACAAACCCCACTGTGGTGTCTGAAAATGTCCGTGCCATAGATGGATGGATGGATGGATGGATGGATGGATGGATGGATGGATGGACTGACAGATTGACAGACAGATGGATGGATGGGTGGATGGATAGAAAGAGAGATGGACAGATGGACAGATGGGTGGATAGACAGAAAGAAATGGATAGATGGATGGATAGATGGACAGATGGATGGAAAGATGGATAGGTGGACAGACAGATAAAAAAACAGCTGGACAGACAGGTAGACAGATGGACAGATGGATGAATGGGCAAATGAACAGACAGATGGGTGGACAGACAGAGGGCATATGTGCCACCAGGCTAACCGTAGCTGCTCAGTGACCAGTTCCCCAAGTTCCCAGATGTTAGCAACGGGCGGACAATGTGAGGAAGACCCCAATGTCTCCTACCCCAGGGTGAAGGACCGAGGGACAGTGAGTCACCCGTTGCAGAGCCTGAGGCAGAGGCGGGAAGCGGATGCCACCTTGGGAGGATGGGGCAAGAGAAGCTAAACCTGAATCTTCCCTGCAAAGCGGCCCTGGTTTTCTCCTGCAGGTCAGGGCTGCAGATGAAGCAGCACTGCAGGGCTGGCTGGGAAGCCCAGAGGCCACCGGTCTCTCCTTGTGTTCTGCCCCGGGTCAGATGTGGGTACAGTACCTGAGTGTCGTGGATCTGCCCTGGACAAGGGGGACAGCTGCCTCCCAGCCGGAACCATGACTCTGCACAGCAGTGACATCTCTAGCTACCAGGACTGGTCCTGTGACCCGGGGGCCAGTGTGGCTGGATCAGTGACAGCCCACATCCCAGCATGCTTTGGCATTATGTTTCATGGGTATTTGTAAAGCTCACTTTGTGGGGCATGGTGGAGTATGCCTGTGATCCCAGTACTCAGGGGGTGGAAGCAGGACATGCTGCAGGTCTGAGGCCAGACTAGGCTGCACAGTGAGAACATTTTAAGGGTGGATGGTCCGGCTTTTGTGCTCAAACAGGCAGTGGATGCCCAGTCTATAATCGGGAGGCTCCTCTGGGGCCTGCCATGCTGACTGGGGGGAGTGCAGCTGTCTCACACCAAGGGGGTGGAGACTCACCGCGGAGAGACCCGGGTCTGACCCCAATCTGAGGGCAAAGCCAGTAGGATTTGCTGGTACACTGCACTGGGTATGGCAGGCCAGGGAGAGAGGGCCAGCCACAGCTTTCCAAGACCAGAGGATGAAAGAGGGCCGCACAGACCCATCCTCGGACTGCAGCGTGGGCTCCTGTGCAGCAGCCGCCTTCCCAGCTTTCAACTGCTGGCTGCTGGTGAGCAGGGAAGTGGAGCTGGCTCTGCTCCTGTGGTTTGAGAAGCCCCCCATTACATAAGGAGGCCTCCCTTTCCCTGGCCACTGTGACAGGCAGCCATGGACTTGTGGATTTTTTTAAGGGAGCAGACCCGAACAATTGATTTAGTTGGTGGTCTCCCATCAGTGACATCATTAACTCTTTCATTTCTGCCAATTGCAAAATGCTGACTGAGAACCTACCATGAATTTTTAGCACATGGAGCAAGATGCAGAGCTTCTTATTCTCTTTGCCGTGGACTTGTGTGGATACTGTCCAACTTCTTGCTTTGCAGTCTCCACACCCTTTCTGCCCTTCCTGTGTCTGTGGTCTGTGGTATCCTCTTAGGACTCCTTATCACCACCAGCAGATAGTGAGACTTTAATCTACCTTCTTAATTTCTTCAGATCTGTGTATCTCCTGAACTAGATTTTACTTATATTTTACTTTTGGCCAAGTCACATTTTAAATTATGGTTTGAAAAATCTTTTTTTAAAAAGTTAATTTTACCCGATTATTCATTAAAATGAACACAGAGCTGTTAACATTAAAACAGACTGCACTTGATATCACAAAATATTTCACTTCCAACACCTCGTCTATGCAATGTTCACATTAGTCCTTGACCTGTAGCAGTGGTTCTCAGCCATAGCATTACATTGGATTGATGTGGGAAGATATTTTAAAAACTCAACAAAACCCTATATTCTAGGTTACACCAACTGAATGAAAATGTTTGCAAATGTGTACAGGTTTAGATAGTTCTAACAAAAAGTTCTTTTGTTAAACTGAAAATTAAAAAAAAACCCAGTTTAAAAGTAAAATAATCAAACAGTTCAAATTTAAAAAAAAAAAAGACCAAAAAACTGAGCCAGAGTTTGATCAAAAAGCCTTTCTAGCTTTAGTAGAGACCTGTTTCAGTCCATGCTTTCCACTGCTTCTGTATAATCCTCTTTAAAAACTACCACTTTTGAAATTTATGGGTTAAAGTGTTTTATAGGAACAGTTACAGTGCTCTGAATAGGGTCAGGACTGAGAGTGTTTATTGGAGTAAAAATTGGTGCTCTCGGGCTCTCAGCTGTGTTCTGCCCTCCTAGCTGAAGGGTGAGGGTCTGCATCTCTCAGAGCTGAGCTGAGCCAGTTGTCCAGTGAAAGCCTAATCCTCACCAGATGGATCTCCCCAAGTTAAGTAAGGGTCAAGTGAGAAAATGCATTTTAAAAATGCTGTCAACTATCTTAAGGGTATCTGGGTATAAATAGTGTTTATTAGCAAGTTTGGGGGAAGAGAAAAAGTAGACTATGAAGAATCTAAGGGAAAAACATTCACATTAGTGGTGATAATTTAAAATTATTTCTTGCTAATTACAGCCATAGAATCTACTCAGTATTCTGGTTCCTGGACAGTTGGTAGGCCTCAATCTGGGACAGCTGGGCTTGTCTTAATGCTTGAATTGAGCAACAACTGCTAATTACAATGAAGGCTGAACCATAGGCTGCTCTCTTTATGGAGTCCAGAGATAAGGCTTTCTTGTACTGTATCTTTCTTTTGTTTTTTCCTCTTTTAAATTTTGCTTTGGTATTGGATGTTAACTCTGAATTTGTTCCATTTCTGAATGGAATTTTGGAAGTTGCCACTTTCCACATTGTTGGTACAAATCTTGCTTTGCAGAAGAACTACCTTAGGTGTAATGATGTGGGTGCAGAGAAACAACCACCCTCCTGGCTGCTGCTGGACCTGATGCTGCCTGGATTCACCCTTTAGTGGGACTGATTGCTTACATTGTCACAGATCCAGTTATGCCTCCTTCAACCTTTAGCTCAAAACCAGCTGACCCTTTGTCACTGAACAAATGGATAGGCAGAATTTTGGGCCAGGCATTGATTTGAGTGGCTTGTAGTGCTGTTTGCAGTCACATACTGACCTCAGTTTCTTACTTGACTGGAAGGTTGTGAGCACCTTACTCACTGGCTCAGAAAAGCCTGGAAGGCTGGACTTAGGTGGTGGGAGAGAACTTACCTAAGATGCTTGAGCTCTAGGTTAGGTCTTCTGCACCTACACCACTGCCACCACCAAAATGAAACAAGACCTTAGGAGGTTTTTGGTTTCAGTTTTTAAACTTTATTTGCATAATAGCTTATATACCTGTCTTCAGTGAATTTTCAGGTTTATTTTCTCCTTTTGTTCTTATAACACCAGGAGCTAATTTGGAAAGGAATTATCTTTGCTTAATGACACAAGCAAATGATGGAGGCATTAAGGTCTAGCTTTACAAAAACCTAGAGCCAAATAGTTATGTTTTTAAGTTTTAGCTCCTGCCACTTACTGGCTGGTGTGACATTGAGCAAAAGACTTGGCCACTCTGAGTCATACTTTCAGAGACTTTTGGGATTTTAACACATGTATGCATGATGGATATTCTTATGTGTTTTTATACTTGGCTAGGCATGGTGGTGCACAAGTATAATCTTGGCTACTTGGAAGGCTGAGACAGGAGGATTGAAAGTTTGAGGCTGGCTTGGGCAATTCAGCAAGTCCCTGTTTAAAAAGAAAATTAGAAAACCAAAAGGGCCGGGTATGTAGCTCAGGCCCTGGGCTCCAGCCTCAATACTTCAAACAACAACTTCAGATATATTTTAATAAAAATAAAAACTGGAAAATAGCCCTCCAACTTGTCAATATTGTATAGCATATGTATATTTTACATGTAACTTTTTACTTATATCAGGTCAGAATACCCTTTACCCTTGCAGAATTGGAACCTTCAATTATGTTACTTAAAATACAGAAGTGGAAGAACAGTTTCCTATACTGCTCTTTGGCTAGAATGGGATTTAGTCTGAAGACAAGGGCCTGTGCTTCACTTTTTGACTGAGTTTCCTGGGGCCTCACCTTTTCTGAGTGGCTTTGGGAAGAGATCTTGCTTAGGTAGAGCTTCGTGATGCTTAAGTCTTAGACCTGTCTGGGCTTGCAACATCTGCAGCTTATCTCTTGCCCTAAATTTGGGCAAGCCATGAGCTACTTCTCTGGTATTAAGTCTTCTGCAAAGTGCAGTCCAGAGAAAAAGGGCAGAATCCTGTTCTGTTGACTTTGTCTTCATGGCCAGGGGGTGGTTTATCCCGACTGCTCTGTCAGGCAGAAGTGCACAGACATTCAAGCCACTTCCCTGGTGTAATTAGAAAGCAAGACCTGCCAAACACAGCCATAAAATGATGCTGGCTTTTAAATATTTATACCTAATAAATTAGTGCTTTTAGTGCATCTGTAATACACCTTGTGTGGAGTGACTGCCATTATGTGGTTATTATGGTTTCATAAAAATATTAATTGTCAATGCCTCATAGAGTGCATGGTCTGATGATGGAACTATGTGACATGGCCATGATTGTAGTGCAGTTTTGGTTCAGTCAGCAGATCATAGGTTGTGTGTGTCTGGAGAGCAAGCTCAAGTCCCCACTGAAATTCAGGTTGAAGCCTTTCATGATTGAGAGACCTGGGACACAATGCTGTCACAGACTGGCAGTGGTCCCTGAGGTGCAAGTTCGATCTTGTTTAAAACTTGTTTCTTAGTGGTGATGGGGCAAGTGGCTGTTTTAATGTATAGGGCTTTTTTGGAAAAGAAGAAAGGTCCAAGTATGTGTCATGAAGTAAAATATTTTTTTACTGTCTGATGCAAATATTTTCTTTTATAATCTTTTTTGTATCAACTAATTATTTATTTTTCTTCTCTTGCTTTCTATGACAGTAGTTACTGATTTACAGGCCATTGTGTATTTGTTCTCCCCTTTGAAATTGTGAAAATTTAGCAGAGCCCTTTTATCAGAATATTGTAGAGCATAGGGAGGATCTCCATGCTTTCGCTGTGAAATGACTTTAAAATCACTAGTAAGTGTTTCAACTCTAAACTTAGGTCTTTTGAAATTGGCTTACTTTGAAGTAAAAAAATTTGAACAGACTAATGTGATTTAGATGGCATGATTTTAAACTTTGCTCTATATACATTTCTTTAGGTGATAATTGTTTTAAATTTTAAAATTAAAGGTTTTGTGAGCAGTCTCTTGAATAATTTTTTTGGTAGTGCTGTGGATTTAACCCAGTGCTTTGTGCATGATAGGAAAATACTCTATCCCTGAGCTGCACCACAATCCTTAAAATAAGTGATTTCTTTGTTCTTCCAAAGCTCCTTCTTTCCCTACCAATTGTCCACTCCAATAGTTACTCACCACTCCTATAGTAGACATAAACATGAGTTGGGAGTGGCCACTTCCTAGGCAGAAAACTGTGTCAAATTATTCTCTTATGTCAGTTTTCTGGATTTGTAAAATTAGAGTAGTGTAATTCTTGTCACATAAGGTAAATTTTAAGTAGGTGGGAGTTATAAATGAATTAATATATATCAAGTGTTAAGTGGTATTCAGAAGTACTCAATATATTATTAATACTGTTACTGTTTTGATTGTAAGTCTTTTATTCATCACTTATCAAATATTTTACTCAGCAGATATTAATCAAATTTGCTGGGTGGTTAATAGGCATGGTTTTGTACTAATGTATCCTCAACATAACATGTATTTTTAAAGAATTCTATTTATCCTGGGATGTAAGTGGTTAAAGAGACTATGCTGGCCACTCTGTGTGTTCACATCACCACTTCCTTTTAAAGTTTTTAAATCATTTTCAGAAAAATATATCATTCTCAGTTTAATATTGTACCCAGAGGAGGTGGGGAAGTTTCCCCTTTTCTTTGCAGATGAAGCAGCTTGAGTCACATAGCTCAAGCTTCTGCCCAAGGTAAGGTTTAGAGAGGGCCTTCTACTCCTGTTCCCAGTCTTCTGTAGTGGTCCTGCAGCAGAGGTGCTGAGGAATTAGTTTACAGTGCTGCAGAAGTACTGATGGCACCCCGGTGTTTCCTCCTTGACTGAGCATGTATGATTTTCTGTTAGTCTTCTGAGTTGTGTGGGACAAGACAGCCAGGCCCTTTCCCTGACTATGTAACTAGAACCATACTGAAGGTTGGGTGAAGTTCAGAATGTTCCAGGAACACATACTAAATATTCTTAACATCTTAATTTTTGTGGTCATGTTTTGTGGATATTGTTAATGAACATTGAGAATTGGGGTTAATTTCTATACAGGCTCCTCCTTGTTAGAAATGTGCGTAATTGGCAATTGAGAAAAGTTGAAAATATATGTTTCCCAAATCTCACTGATAGTTTCTTTAGCTGTCACATTTCAAAAAGTTAAATGGCCTTCCAAGGTTTTGAACTGAATACAAGACTAATAAGCCTTCTGAAGTAGGAACATTGCAACTTCTTTTTCCTGGTACTTTGAGGAACTAAAATAAACTTCTTTTCCAGTATTTGTTTATTTACTAACTGCCTGTTTGGAAGAAATGTCACATTGTCTGAGAACAATGGGTGCTGTGGTTAGAAGAGGGTAAGAAGTGCAGACAGTGAGTTGGGAGAGACCAGATTTGCTTTGAGTTTTTGTATCTCTGAATTCAAGTGAAAACAACAGCAATGCCTAATGTCCAAGAGAATTTGAAATTGAAAATTGGAACATTAAAGCTATTAATACCTATTAAGAATGTATTAAGGGATATGAAAAGAATCAAGATGTGATGCGTACATTCATGTACCAGTTCCTCAAGATGAATGTATTTGTTACATATTGTGAACATATACGATACTAATAAAAATGAATGTTTTGAGTGCTGTTGATATTTCTAAAGGCTCCTACCGTAGTGGATAATTTCCTACCCTTCATTGACTTTTGGATAATTAGTTAAGGGCAAGGCTATAGCATAGGGTGAAAAAATAGGTTAGACATAGGTCATCATTTCCTCCCCATTCTCTGATGGACTTAGTTGCTTGAGCAGAGCACCCTTTTCTACCAGTGTAGATGTTTGCAAAGTTATTCCCAGTTTATTGGAATTAGCACATGAAATAAAACCTGCCATTTTCTGATAAGACCATTTTTCTGTTAATGTGGACCAGATTTTACCACATGAACATGTTTTTTTTAAAGACCACCTTGTCTTAGTATCTGAATATTTCCAGAGACTTTTAATCTCAGCTGAAGAAGTGGATTCTGTAAATACAGTTATAGCATATTCTAAGTTTACCTGCAGATGAGTTGGGGTGTGCCTGTAGCTTGGTTCTGAATCAGGGCCAGTGTCTTAAGCTTTTTCAGCAGAAGTATGTAATTAAGGTAAAGGGGTTCAAATAGGCCAGCCAGCCCTAAAATTAGCTCTTGCTTTGATATTTGCCAGGTGCAAATGCACACACAGATCTGGTCTCCTTTCACCCTTGATGCACTTGATTTCTTTTGTAAGTGTGTGTGTGTGTGTGTGTGTGTGTGTGTGTGGTATGTGTCTTATACCAGAATTTTAGCAGATTTAGTTTTGGCCCAACCAGAGGGTCAATTATTCTCTCTTGTGGCGCATTAATCATATTTGAAATGTGGATTAGAACTTTAGAAGATTATTTATTTAAATAATATTTTAAGGATAAGGGTTATGCTTAGATCATGATAAGTCTCAGTCTTTTTTCAAGCTTTATTAGGGTTGGTACTTTGAGAATAATATAATTTTTTAATTGGCTGTACTTTATTTTAGAGTGTAGGTAGGGCAGTCAAAGGGGGGATTTGAGTCAGGTATAGTGCTGAACATCAGTAATCTCAGCTACTTTGGAGGCTGACACATGAGTATTGCTAATTCATGGCTAGCTTGGGTAACTGAAAAGAAACCTGTTTCAAAAAAAAAAAAACAGGATTGGGGAAATAGTTCAGTCAGTGGTGGAGCACTTGTCTAGTGTACTAGCATGAATAGGGCCTCTGACTTCAATCCCTGGTATCATCAACCATTTAAGAATAAGGGGTTTTAAATCTGCCTGTCGCGGGTTAACCAGTATAGCTACAAATTCCCTATTAGTAGCTTTGGAAAAGAGGAGCTTGAACCCTCTGTTATTCTGAGTTTGCATCCCAAGTTATGCAACTTGTCTTGTGCTTTAGTATCCTGGGTAAAGTGAAGATGACCACAGTACCTACCTCCTTGAGTTACTGCAGGATTAAATGAAATAACATAACAGATATTCATTCATTGACTGAGTGCCTGGCCCATGAAGCTTCTGATGCAAGAATTCAGATTGAGGGAGGTCAGGCCTGGGGAATAAGGTAAGGCAGGTAAGGGCTTGACTGGGGTGAAAAATTTAAGGGGTACTGGACAGCTTGAGTAATCAAAGTATATAATAGTTAGTGTATCATTTTTATTGTGTGTCTCTTGGTGCTGGCAATTGAATCCAGGGTCATGCATATATTCAGTGTATATTCTACCACTGAACAACATCCCTGGACTCACTGTATGACTTTTAAAAATAAAAATGAGGTAATATCTACAGTTCACAAAATATAAAAATTGTGAATGAATTAAGTATGTGACTTTGTGATTGTATGCCAGGCCCTTTGTGATTGTATGGCTGAGGGGCACCCTTTGAGTACCATGGGCTCAGCTTTCCCAGGAATGCTAACCCATCTGTACTGACCCCTTAGTAGGCCACTTCCTCTTGAGTCACCAATCTTACCTTCAAGGTGCCTCTCGAGTCCAGGGTACAGTGTGACTCTGGCAATGTGTGCTGAGAACACAGTTTATTGAGGATAACACAGTTTTTGTTCTAAACACCTGCAAATATGGGTGTCAAAGCTGTGTTTATTATTTAGAATACTTCTATTGGTGAATTATTACTTTTAATTTTGAATTTTATTAAACAGTGAGTGCTTAACAGGAAAAAATGTCACAAAAATAAAGTATTACATGTTTTATATTTGTTTATAAAAAGCATCAAAATTTGTACATCAATTGATTTTGGTATACAAAGTTTAAAAAAGAACAACAGAAATAAATTCCTATATGAACTACAATGAAAATACCAATAGCACTTTATAAAAAAAATCTTTACTTCAATTATCGTACCTGAAGCAGACTGCACACATGACAACAGCATGTCCTATACACATGCATTGCTTACACTGACAGCACATGTGTTTTGCTTTCCTGGCCTTTTTGTAGGATATACTTGACATCTTCCTGGTCTTGCTGTTTTGTCAGGAAGTTCTTATGGGGCACGGCTAAACTGGAGATGGACCCCGCATTTTGATCTAAAGCAAGGCCAGCCCCAAGAACATGGAGGACCAGAGGCAAACCATGTAAACAAGTTATTGGGACCAGAGCAAGGCCAGTCCAGCAGGTGTCTGTCCTTGATGTTCTTCCTTGTTGACTATCGCACAGATAGCTCTGAGAATGTTTCACTTTCAGTGTTCACAGTGAAACGCTGAGACCTTGCACTTTTGACTCCATTGCATACTTCCCACCTTTTTACAGTGTGTAAATAAAGAGGAGACCATGTTAGGTTGTTGCTGCCTCTCCACTAGAGAGGTGAGGTCCCACTCAGTCCCAGCTGTCCTTTTAGTATGTGTCTATAGTTTTTTCTTACTCTCCTGTTTCCCCCTCTCAGGGCTCTATTCCCTGCACAAGAACCACTGACAGCAGTTCTTACTGTATTATGCAGTGTGTAGTTAACAGGAATAAAATTTCAATAAAATACAATATTAAATTCTTAATATGTATTGTGAGTTTAGAACAGATATCAACATGTTCACATCAAGTGTGTACTTACTTACAAAACCTAAGAGACATCATCAAAAATAAAAACAGATGTGAACTACAATGTAAACACAAATGTCTACCACAGAACTGAGTTTGGCTTCAACTCACATCCAAGGCAGTCTTCACATGACAACTGCATGTTCCATACACAAGTATTGCTTATACTAATAGCATGTATATTTTGCTTTCCTTTCCTTTCTTGGAGGGCACAGTTGACAGCTATTTTTGTTTTCCTATTGTTGTAGTAGGTTTTCATGATGCTGTGCCTACCTGTTTAGCTGTCAGCTCACAGTGTGCTCCACAATTTTTTTTGCGTAGTTCCTTAGGCAGAAACATTTTGTTTTTCCTCTGCTGTAAATGATCCCTTTTGAACTCCAGTCCCAATCCTGTAAGAAAATTTCTCCATGGTATTTTGCACTTGTTATTTTCTTCTCAAACTATCAAACTATTTATGCTGCATATGTTTAAGATGGAGTGAAACACGACTGGCCAACATTTTGTGTTTTGAATGACATCATAGTTGCTGCATAACTCATCAAAAATATCTACTCCAACTTTATTTTTGTTGTAGAAATTTCCCATCTTAGGCTTCTGTTCTGTGTAGTTTTCCATATCAATATCACCATCATGATGAAATGTTAACATCAGCAGTACTAGTTTGTTTTTCGTTGCTATACAGGAGGCCAATGTAAATCTTTCTGAAATCCAAAGATTGTAGTATACAATTTTCTGTTTTGAAATTACAACATTTCATTTGGAATTTCTGCTTGGTTCCTGCCTGCAGTTTCTGTGCTGGTCAACTTGTGCTCTTGTTAGTAAATGTAACATCAATTGGAAACTGGTAAACCAATTATCCAATGTCACATTACTATTAAATTGGGAGATGGGAACGAGAAGTCTGTTCACAACATCATTAGATTTATTACTGTATAAATAATACCTGACAGTTGAGTAATTGTCTAAATTGAAAGCATAATAAGTCTTCGCATCTACAAAAGGCATAAATTTTTATGCTATATTTTGACCCATTGCCTTTCCATAAGTATTTTATGTTACTACAATCACAAGAAATATGTGCTAAGTAGAGCAGACCTATGAATGCTTTCAGTTCAGCTAATGAGGTGTCATAATGAATACATTTTTAATATGGCCATTGGTGCATACAGAGTGTTGTACTTGCACTTCAGCCATTGTGTGTTTTATAGCATCTTGTAGCATTTTGTCTGTTATAATTTACAACATTGAGTGGCAGTGCTGCCATTCTGTCCAATATGTTTCACCCCTGCTGAGACCCTGGCTATATTTTCAGACCTAGTTCTAACATTGGATCAGTCCATTTGATTATGTGACCATTTCACCTATACAAATATGTACTGACATTACTGCTTTCTTTGTCATCTGAATCAGGGAGCTGTGCATTCCCTGTGTCTAAATGTCTATTCTTGTTCCATTTCACTGTCACAGGAGCTTAGGCTGACATTCTAATGTTAAAGTCGTTGTCGACATCACCATCATCATCATCCACCCACATCACTCTTATGTCATGAAAGCCTGTATTTTACCATAATGAATCATCTTCTTCATGCATACATGAGTAATCTGATAATTCCCTTTTGACTCCTCCAAAGCAAATCTGGTTTTTCATTTGCTATTGTACTGAATTAGCTTAGTTCTACCAGAAAAAGCAAAAGAAAACTTAAAAGAATTTTAGAGTGTTGTGGGTATATTATACCCTGTATGATGCTCAGGTAAACATATGCAAAACCTCTTAATCTGAGCATCATGTGGGTGAAAATACTGGCTTGACACTTCTGCATACATGCACGTAACTTGTCTTTTGTCTTAGCAAGTGGGTAAACACAAAGATTCCTTCCTGTATTCCTCAGACAAAGGTACTGTGATGTACAGCCACCTTCTTAACACTAAAGTAGACAAGTAGGGCCTGTGTTTGTGGAACCTGGCATATGCTCTTTAGCTTTCAAGGAGACGGATTCTGTGGTTGTAGTCTTACGGGCTGATGCTAGTGTTGTGTGTACCATACAGTCCAGACATTGCATTGCCTCTCCTATATACTCACGTGGTGTTTGCTTGTGAAGAGATCCTTACCATATCTGTTCTCTGGAGAGGTGATGCATAGTTCTCAGTTCCTAATCCTTACCTGCATTTGTTTTTTTTTTTTTTTTTTGCGGTACTGGGGATCGAACTCAGGACCCTGCGCTTGCTAGGCAAGCGCTTATTCCACTGAGCTATATCCCCAGCCCTTTTTTTTTTTTTTTTTTCTTACCTGCATTTGAAAAACAAGATGAAGAGAAAAGAAACAATATTCCAGAGAGGCACCAGATTTTGCTGATTTTTCTCTGGGCATTTTAGGGTTCTTGTGAAAAACAAGTGCTGCCATTCAAATCTCCTAAAGCCATAGGAGCTATGAGTTTTACTTGCACATCCCCAGTGAAGTTAATCGGCTTTCCTCGGGTTCCTGGGCGGGGCTGATTGGAGGAGAGACAGCACTGTTTTGAGAAAAATAGCTGAAAGCACAGTTCAGAGTGAGTGTCAGCCACATACTCCTGAAGGATCCCAAATTTAACCCCAGGATGGTTTTTTTGGATGGTAATTTGACTAAGCAACAGGCTACTCCCTTTTATGTTCTGTTAAAGATACCTGAGTAGAAGCTAGCATAGTAGGAAGGGCTGCTAGGCTGAGGTTGTGACTCATTTGCCATGTAACTAAAACATTGAACTGAGTTTCACCTTCAGTTTTTTTATTGTTCCATAGATCTTGATATTTTTGTATGTAACTGGCAAACAAGCAAATCCTTGATGGTTACAAGTCCCCTCCCTCCAGTCTTGCCTTCCCAACATTTCAGATTCCAGGTGACATGCACTGAACAGAATAGGAAGGCTGCTGCTCTGATGGGAAGAGGGCAGACCATTCTGGCTAAGTGCATGCCTGCCTCAATCCCAGCACCCTGGGAGGCTGAGATAGGAAATGGCAAACTCTAGCCCAGGACTGGCAACTTAGTGACTTCATGAGAGCCTGTCCCAAAATAAAAAATTGAAAAAGGGCTGGGGGATGAATCTCAGTGTGAAGGCCCTGGTTCAATCCCCAGTACCAAACAAATAAATAAACAGACAACAACAACAAAAAAAATAGACTTGGATTCCATCTTTACCACTTATGTCTTAGGCAAATTATTTAAACTGTCTATGCTTTAGTTTTCTCATGTGTAAGATAAAGATAATACTGTTGTTATAAAAGCTAAGACCTGTACCTACCCCCTAGGAAGTCTTCCTTACAGTATAATTTAGTTGTTATTAACTGCTTAGATTATAGCACTTCCTTCTTGTGTGTATGCTTATGATAGGAAATAGGCATACTAATAAGGAACAAATGCAGACAAGATAACTGATAGTAATGGGGGTTTTGGTGATACAAACTTAGACCGGTGAGGGAATGCATCTTTGAGAAGTAGGTATTAGAGATAGGGCTTGGTGCTGAGTGGGAGGTGGCTTCAGGGCCCCAGGCAGATGACAGGACCTACAAATCTTTGAGGGAGAGGAGAGCACGATGAGTTTGAGGAAGAAGAGGAGCCTGCTGTGGCTCATGTGTGCACAAATTGGAGCCACCTTAAAGATAAGGCAGAAACAGGCTATAGACACAGTGATGGCAAACCTTTTAGAGACCGTCTGCCTAAACTGCAGCTCAAAACCTGCTTATTTACTGCAAAGTGCCAACCCTGCACTTAAATCTGATGCTGGGGAACTTGGCTTGCATGCTGACGGAGAGGGTTCTGTGTGCGCACTGTAGCACATATGCCATAGGTTCAATATCATAATAGACTGTTGCCATGGCAATGAGCTTAGGTTTTATTGTAAGGGTGGTAAGTGGTGAGCTGACCAGCAACCTGATTTGTTGTGCACAGCCTCCTGTGTGTGAACAGGTACTGGGTACCCAAGTGTGGTCAGGATGAAGTCCTGTGGAGTGCTTGCATGCTGATGGTGACCATGACATAGAAATGATGTTCTGGAACACTTGCCACTGTGGGATATAGTGAAGGGCCTATACTCAGACCGCTGGTCTCCTTTCTGATGCTGACATGCCTAATGCACAGATTAAATGGAAGGAAGTCCTGGAATGAATGTCACAATCATTTATACATAAATATTGAACATCATTAAAAAATCCCAGGGTTAAGTGGTTTAATTGACATTTTGGTTTCCTAGAATTAGGATTTGAAAGATTGCCTGCTGGGATCCTTTCCATTTCTTGTTAATTTGAAATATTTGAACGATTTCTGCTTGAAAATAACTGTGAGAGAGACTAATGCAAATGAGGATGTCATTTGAGGACATCTTCTACCTGTTGTACCTTTTGAACAAAGCAAATATGAAATGTGTAATTTGAATTGGAACAGGCAGTAAAGCTTCTGCTAATTTACAGTTATACCGCACAGCCTCCAGTGCCTCTTACGGTTTATCTGAGTTGTAGGCTCTGTGCATTTTGGTTGATTCTTGTATGTCAGTGGCTTTGGTTTGAACAAAATCAAATGCAATGGTAATTAATTCCAGAACATAATATTTTTTTTTTTTTTTTTTACCATGAGTAAACTCACTGGTGAGAAAGATCTTTTAAATAAATTTTAAATAAAATAAAGGTCTTTTCAATAAATTTTTACATAACCTACATTTTAAAAACAGCCCCTCAATTTGTGGGGAGAATTTGTTTCAGAATCCCCCATATGAAAATAGATGCTGAAGTCGCTTCTATACAGTGTATAATATTTACATATAACTTAGGCACCATCTCCCATATACTTTAAATCATCTCTGGATGACTTGGAATACCTAATGCAATGTAAATGCTATGTAGATGATTGTTATTCTTTATCATTTAGGGAATAATGGCAAGAAATACAGTCTGTGCATGTAGTATATTTACATAACACATTTGGTTGAATCCAGGCCTGTGGATCTCACACACATGAACTGCTGACTGTACAATAAATTACAAGGTGTTGTTGGTGGTTTACTTTATTTGTGAATAATTTATGACTTAGGAACCCTTAAAGAATCACCTAATGTCACAGATATGTTGACTGTGGCCTGACCAGAGAGAAGGAGGAGCAGGAACAGGTCACAGCTAGCACAGAAAGACATGGTTAAGCTTGCTAAATGCTTCTGGCTTCTCAGAATTCAGAATAGAGCTATTATAAAGCACTGGCAAAGAGTAATTTTGAAAGGACCAAGCTAAAAAGTAGCTATAAGTAAAGATTTCCCTTTGGGATGGGGACTCTCCATTGTTCAGTGACAACTGAGTTTAGCCTAGCATTCGTTTCTCTTTAATTCTCAGCTCAAAAATTTTCCTTAAAAAAAAAAAAAATTTTCCTTGAAGTATCTTGTATTAGTGCATGGTGGTGATTGCTATTATCTTCTGGAAGCATCTTAAATAAGGAAGACTATGACAAACACAGGTACCTCAAAGTTTGATGTAGTCAGGGCAGGGTTCAAACTCAGGAGAGTAAATGTCTATCAGTTAATTTTAGTCCAAAACTCAGTGAGTGACGTTTGGTTGCACATAAAAAAAATAGAAATCAACACAAGGCTTTTGGTAACTCACAAATCATCTTCCAGCTATTTCTGGTGGAGGCGCATGCCTGTACAAGGCTGAGGCAGGAGAATTGCTGTGAGTTCAAGACCAGCCTAGGCTACATAGAGGATTCACAGCTAGTTTGAACTACATAGCAAGGCTTCTCTAAAAGCTAAAAATAAAGAAAAAATTTAAAAAACTGTTTTCTAATTCAGATGTGACTAAGGGCATTCTAGAAGAATGTATCCTTCTATGTTATGCCTTATGTAAATTGGAATATTGATAAAGACTAGAAATGGCAGGGCCAGTTTGTGGTTTTAGCTCTTTCATTTAGGTGTAGCCTGAACTCCAGAAAGAGATACAAGTTCAGAGATTTGCTTTCTGGGCACTGACTGGTATGTTTGCTGAGTCAAGTCCTGAATTTTTAGAATGAAAATAACTGTTGTTATGAATTGAAAGTTGGCAGCAAGAACATTTTGTCGTTAAAATCCAAGTTGACATTTATCATGGATAATTACTGTTTCTTCTTTATAAACATTTCCTTTCTATCTTTGCAACATAATATGAATAATTTGTATAAGTGTTTTTTTTTTTCTGTAACTGCAAAAATAACCCTGCTGCAGTACTGTGTTGTCAGTGACAGAGCTTGAATTTAGGTTTGAGAAGATTTGATAGTTTCTAACTCTGCACCCCTCAGATGTCTCCCTATGATCTTGTCACCTGGTGTTTATACCTTGTACATTTTGTTTTTGCACTGTACCATGGTTAGTATGTGTGACTATTAGCAATGATGTATCATTTCCAATGTTAGGTGAGAAAACTCTGCTTTTTGTGCTAGGAATCCTTTCCCTTTCCTTATCTCTTGGGTCCTGTGCTCTGCAGGAAGCCATATCACCAGCAATACTTTGGAAAGACCCATGTAGTCACTTGGATGAGCTTGGGGGGCTGGGGATATAGCTCAGTGGAATAAGCGCCTGCCTAGCAAGCGCAGGGTCCTGAGTTCGATCCCCAGTACCGCCAAAACAAACAAACAAACAAACTTGGATGAGCTTGGAAGAGTGTCCTTAAGAGTTAGATGCAGTATCCTCCAGAGTTAACACTGACTGCAAAAGTGGGAGAGATCTTGAGTCAGAACCAGCCAGCTACACCTGACCCATGGGAATGGTCAGATAATAAATGTTTGTTTTAAGCCAGTAAGATTGGTGTCACTTGTTACGTAGCAGTGGATAGCTATTACAAACTGCGACATAAGGTTGGTTCATTTACCCATCCATCTACACCTCCCTTCTTCCTCCCAGCCTCTATGCTTTCTGCCAGCGTCTGAGGGTCCTGTGTCTCTGGAGCATCAGCTGCTAATGAGAGTGCTAAGAGGGGCACTGTAGTGTTCTTAAGGAGGGAAATGGCTCATTTTCTGCAGCATTCTACCATGCTCAAATTCTACCATATCACTTTCCTAGGGTTAAATTTAAGTTTCAGAAGTAAAAATATATTTAAGGAATGTTCTTAGTTTTGTATACCTTTCCTTATTCTTTATGTAATTCAGGGCAGGGAATGATCAACACTCATTTAAACCATCTTTGATTTGCACTACAAAAGTGAATTTTAGATGAACTTAATGCAAAATATGGTTCATGGCATTTGTATTTATAAATTGTATCATGTTTTAAGTGGTTTATTTGTCTTCATTGTTTATATTTTCCCAATTATTTCAATTGTTTTGAAAGTGGAAACAGTTTAAAAAGAAAACAAGACTTGAGTAAGTACTAACATAGATGGAGTATTTTCTGTATGCCAAAGTCTATGCTAAATAACTAATGTACATTTCTTCTATTTATTCTACCAAAATACTATAATTATCATCTCTCTTTTATGGATAATGAAATCAAGATTTAGAATAGTTAATTAGAATGAAGTCTAAAAGTCCTTAAATCTTGGAGATGGATTTCAACCCAGACATTCAGCTTTTGACTACTCTGTTGTACATATGTGTATAGGCATGTACCCTAGTACCTGGAACACAGCACCATTCCTTGGGAGTTTATAGTTTGACCAGGAGAAATTCACTTGCACTACTTGCTCTGTGCTAAACAGAGCCCTTAAAATGTGGGTTGGATAAGTTTGTATCAGTGTGTCATGGGGCCTGTGATAGTCAGAACCTTAAATGTACTATTGGTCAAACTCTGTACATTACCAAGGAACTGTTTCCTATTTCCTTTACAAAGTGGTTGCAGATAGGAAAAAATTAGGGACAAAAACATTATGGGATTATGAAAATTTGTTTTACTACATGAAAAAAATTTTTGGCACGGAGATTGAACCCAGAGGGTTCACACTGAGCCCTTTCTGAACTTTTGAGACAGGGTGTCACTGAGTTTTCGAGGTTTAGCTTGAACTTGAAACCCTTTGCCTCAGCCTCCAGAGTAATGGGGGTTACAGGTGTCTGCAACTGACCCTGTCATATTACATTTTGATCATGTTAAGGGAGAGGTCTTAGATGAATGAGTCTGGGCAGGGGAGGAACAAGCTATCTTTATTTTAAGTCTTCACAGAGGTGTATCTGGCATGGATGGAGGTGTATGTGAAGTGATTCAGAGAACACGACTTGAATTAACTGGCTTTAATCTGAACACCATGACCTACTGGGCCTGTGATCTTTTCAGGTTACCTAAACTTTTTTGAGGTTATTTTCCCAAATACAAATGAGAATAATAAATTTTTTTGTTTCTCTGAGGATTGAGTGTGTGCATATAGGTGCTTAATCCATTTTGACCATTAATAGTTGAAAATGTGGTTGCCTTTTATATATTTTCCCATCTATTGTTCTTTATATCTAGTCATTACCAGCCTCTCTTAATCCTTCAGAGAAATCATGCTGATTTTACCAAGAATATGTGAGATTTTTGTGCTGAATGGAAATTAATACACAAAAGAGGGAACAAAATAATTTTAGCCAAGTAAAGATCAGTGCCTACTGCTAAGAAAGGGTTACCTTGTTGAGCTGAAGTTAAAAGGAATATTAAGTGTTTATATATAAATTACATAAGGGAAAGAAGAAAATGTATATGTCACATGCCTTTGGCAGTGCAATGTGACCATATCAGAAAATGGCTAGAATCACCAAGATATCATCAGTTAAGCAGCAAAGTTTCTTTTTTTGGTGTGATTTTTCTTCTCCTTTTCAACAACAGTTAATAGTTTAAGTTGACAACACTAGCTCTGTGTCATAAAGCCCTTTTCCTATGGCCTTTCCCCACTTCTCTCTCTGTTCCTTGGGTATGTGTCTCCTGTGTTGGCTGCCTTAAGACCTCATCTCTTCTCTGTGGTGGGACTTGGAACTGCCTTGCCATTTGAGGTTGCAGAATTAGGGACTGTTAGGCTGCAGTGTAGATGGAGTAGACCTTCAAGAAACTTCCTGCCTTTCCCTTTCCTTTTGCTCCCCCACCACGTCCCCCACCACGTGGCTGAGTGCTTCTCCTGCTAATCATGGGTTTTCCTTCTCCTTATTGGGCTGCAACATGATGACTGAGTATGCCCAAGAGGAAGCTATACTGAGTGTGGGGCATATCTGAGTAACAAGTTTGTTTCTTGAGGGAAAATCCCCCACTATTCCCATGTCATTCTCACTAGTGGGCAGGTAAAGTGGAGTTGGAGGAGGGAAGTGGAACTTTAGCAAAAGGAGGAAGCTGGGAAGGCCTTCTCCCTTAGGAAGATGCCAGTGTGTGGTGGAAGTAATGATGTGCCAGTCTGCTTCATGGGTCTTTGTGGATGATGACAGGGGTCCTGTGAGCCCTCAGGTTGTTTATACTTTAGTTCAAATTGCATAAAAACACATGCTTGATGTGGATGCACAGTTTAGCTCCTGTTTCAGCAAATGGTCCCAGACATTAGTGTATGCTGCCTGCCATCTGAGGGCTACAGCAACTGCAGGGGAGCAGATACCTTACAGTGAGGGTGCTGAGACTGGAAGTGCTTCAGGGAGCATTAGCAATTGGAACCTCTTCAATCAGATAATCTCTAGGGATGATAATGAGCTAGAAATGTGTTAAGATATGTTTTCCTCATGTCCAAAACGACTCAAGCCCATGAGCTGCGGGCATTTAAGGTGTGAAGCTCAGTTCTGCATTGGGCCTACCTTCTTTAAGGCTCTATCATATCATGAACTTTTTAGGTAGTGACTCATAAACATTCACTGTGTAAGATTTTATAAAAAATAACTATAAAATAATAATAATAATTCTCAATACACTGGGCCCTTAACATTCTGTGGCAGTTGTTCATTATTGATTCTTCTCTTGGTGGGAAAACCATAACTACTGAGACTTGCTACATCAGGTAACTCCAGCTGTAAGCATGGTGTGTAACAAACTGGCCCCAAGTCCTATAGCTAACAGCCAGAAAGGTATCTTCAGTCACAGTTTGTACGCAACAGGGGGTTTTACTCAGGCTCTGAGTTAAAATCTTTCCTGATTTTGCTTTTCTTCAGTACTGGGGATCAAACCCAGGGCCTTCACGCTGAGCTAAATCCCCAGCTATTTTCAGCTTTTTATTTTAACACCGTGTCTCACTAAGTTGCCCAGACCGTGACTGAAATTGCAGTCCTCTTGCCTTAACTTTCCAGAGTTCTGGAATTATAGGCATGTGCCATCATGCCAGGCTTTGCTTTTGTTTTTTTAAGTGGTAAAATATATCTTACTGAAAGTTACCATTGTACATATTTTAAATGTGTAGTTCCATGACATTAATTACATTCACAGTTTTTGTACAGCAGTGATCACCTTCCAGCTCCAAGAGTTTTTCTTAAAAGAAAGATGTTCTCTTAACACTAACTCCCCATTTTCCTCTCCCCATAGCCCCTGGCAACCACACTTCAACTTCCTATTAATAGGAATTTGACTACTGTGGTGCTTCATAGAAATGGAATAACAGTATTTTCCATATGAAGTTGCCTTACTTTGTTTAGCTTGTCATCAAGGTCCGTCCACATTGTAGCATGTATTAAAATTTTCTTCTTCTTTTAGTACTGAGTGTTCTTCTATCAATGTGTGTATCTCACATTGTGTTTCCATTTTGTGTCTGGGAACCATGTAACTTGATATAATTGTCTTTACTTCCCTAGACCCAGAATCCAACTGTATCTATTCAACAAATATATGTTAAATGCCTACTCTGTACCAGCAATTGTTGTGAAAGAGCCCAAATTCTCTCGGTGCTTATACCTGTGCTACCCTTGTTAGTGACCAATAGTTTCTTAGGCCTATGTAAATCCAATTGAAGTAAAATAAATAGTTTTAGCATGAGTTTCTCAGTCACCCAGTAGGGTGCATTTCAAGTGCTTAGGAGCTATGTGTGGTAAGTATCTACACATTGGACACTTACACATAGACTTAGAACACTTGGCACAGATTTAGAACATTTTCATTATTCCATAAAATTCTGTTGGACAGTGCCTACTGAAAGCATTTAGGAAAAGCCACATAGCATTGGGAAAGAAGACCTCTGTCTTTAAACTACATCCCTGCCAAGGGGGCAGTCTGTAAAGGCTAAATTGTCATCCTCTATTCATCCAAGTGTGAGCAACAAGCCAGCCAATCGAAGTGCTGCCCCAGCACAGGAAGGCAGATTGAGCAAGCAGTTCAGCTTCTCTAAGTCAGTGGCAGTTTTACCCCTCAGGGGCATTTGGCAATGTTTAAAGGCTTTTTGTTCTTGTTGTCACAACTGGGATGGGGGTGAGTGGAGGGCAGGGATGTTGCTACACATCCCACAGTGCACAGGGCAGCCTTCCATGCCACAGAGATCAGCAGCCCAAATGCCAATAATTCCAAGCTTGGGAAATGCTCCTGCTCAGCACAAGTAGCAGATAAAAACTCTATGGAAGAAGCTGGTGTACAGGAGAGTATCTGAGACCCTTGCAAAGGGCTCTAATCTCCTGCCAGGTATTATAGCACATAGCAAAAAGACAGCAAGAGACAAAACAGCAGTGTAGCAGAGATCTGGGATGACTGTTATTTGAGGGGAACAAAAGGCCATGAGGCAGCCAGAACCTTGGTATTTATTAATGACATCTGTGTCAGGGACAATGGGTGAAGGTTAATGGGTGTTTCCGGGAACAGTAATAGAGATTATGGTGGGCTAGGAAGAACAAAGCATTCTTGCAAAGATGAGACAAGGGGCAGTAAGGAAACTGTAGTTTCCCCAGTTGCTTTATCATCTTCAGCAGGTCTTATCTTGCCCTGTGAGCACCACAGTATCATCAGCTCTAGGGCTTTCAGCTGTGACCAGAAGAAAGCAGGGAATTTCCTCAGTCCAGTCTGGCTCAAAAGGCAAGACAAGGACAGCCACGGACAGCCTCTAGACTCAATTTATAATTTGTGGTCCCCAACAGAAGAGGAAAGGAAGACATGGAGAGGGACAGACTCCAGGTAGGGTTTGCAGCTTCACTGCCCTTGTTCTAGCCTCAGTCATTTCCCTGGATTTTAGGAAGGACTTCAGGATAATCACTTGACTCTTTCAATGGGAATATTTTGAGTCAGGCCTTATGTTATGTCTACCTAATAGCAAATTATTGCCCAGTTCTTCCTTTTAAGCACATCTTGTGTATGCATCCCGCACAAGGTGCTCTATGAACAGCACAGGGGAGGCAATTCATTGTAGCATGATCACTGAGATGTTGTGACTAACTTCCAAATAAGTAACTGCATTTCCCATGAATTCACTATTATTTCAATTAATTTCATTTAGAATACTTATGTGTATTTACTATTATTTAAAATAGCAAGGGCCTATAGATGCAGAATGTAAAAATTCAAAAGATTCATACAGTAGAATGGAGTATAGGGTTAAGACTGATTTCCTGACTTTTCTAGTTCTCCCAGAGGGAAACACTGTTAGCAATTTCTTGTTGTAATAACTCTCGATGCATGCACAAATATGTATATGATATATATATATATATATATATATGTGTATTATATATATGGCATATACTGTTATATAGACTATGTAGTGTATGTTGTGAACCTATACACTGTATTGTATATGCACATACATAGTGTGCTTTCCAAATATTTTAAAAATGAAAATATATATATATTTGTTTATTTTGCTCCTTGCTTTTTTCACTTAATGTTTACACTATATTTTAGAGCTCTTTTTCTACCAACGCTAAGACTGACTTCATTCTCTTCAATGACTTAAGAGTTCACTCTGAGTCAGTGTTCCATATGTAGTACATTTGAACAGTCCTCTGCTGTTGAGTGTTATGGTTCTTCCTACCCAGCATTTTGCTTTTACAAATAATCCTACAATGAGTAATGTATCCTTGCACCTTGGTCCTTATGCACAACTTACCATATTTATAAAATAAAATCCTAACAATAGACTTTGCTGTTTTTATATTTTTATTAGGTATTTCCAAATTATTCCTTTGAAAAGATGCAACACTTTTTGCTTTTACCAACTGTCTGTGGACATGCCTAAAATTTGAATTCTGTTTTTTCTTACCATCTTTTCTGTCCTGTTTCTCTCTTCAGCTTCTCTTCTCCTCCTGTCCCTGTGCTCAGGCTAGACTCATGTGTTCAGTTCAAGGGTTATCTCATCATAGTCTGGAGAACATTAATCACAGAAGTGTGTTGGAAAGGTACAAACTCTACCTTCTTTGAGAGTACTCCCAAATTAACCCCTTGGCAGGGATGTATGGTGCCACAAGGACTAGCTTTTTTCTCCCATTTGATTTCTGGCTCAGCCTTATCTGGCTGACACCCCTTCCTCACTTTCTTCCTTTCCCTTTCCTGGAAGGCTCTTAAGAGCTGGTCCTCATCTGTAGTGCCTGAGAAGTCTGTAAGCTTGACTTGGGTGCTTGCCAGTTCTTAAAGATAGGCATGGTTGGACCCCTGCATTCCCTGCCATTTAGAAAAGGCGGTATCTGTTTGCATGTAGTGTTAGGAAATGGGTTCCAGTTGTCTGCCTTTGCTTGGCATTTTCATTAGCACTTTCAGTGGGGAGAGGGTTTCTCGTGTTTAGCTGGCAGAGGACCCAGGTTTACAGCCCATTTGTTTCTCTTTCCCAGCTTTGCAGTCCAGTTGGGGTAACCTGTAATTTGATTCTGTGCCTACAGAGCTTAACTGGGATACCTTGAGGATGGGAGCTGGCTTGGGAGTATCTTTTACTTGGGCGTCCTTGGCCTATCTTCTTTTGTGCCCTTCCAGTTTTGAGCAGGAAATGACATTCTAGGTTTTTTTCTGACTCTCTTCCAAATATTTTATTTTAAAAAGTTTAAATACACAGCAAAGTTGAAAGATTTTTAAAAGCCTGTATGTCCACTACTTATACTGTGCCGCTGACACTTTAAAATTGTTTTACAGCCTAGCCATCCTCTGTCCATCTTTCAGGCATTCTTCCCTGATAGCACTTCAGAAGTACCATGGTATGGGTAATTAGCAATGTGTGCTGTACGGCCAGGTTACCAGAGTTTGAATTCTGGCTCTGCTGTGTACTAGCCAGGTAAGGGTGCTGACCTTCTGTGCCTTAGTATTGTCATCTGCATAATGGAAATAATTATGGCAACATCATAGGGTTTGGTGAGATTAAATGAATCTGTATATGTACAGCATGCAGAACACAGGCTTTTATATAAGACTTTAACCATTTAGTACATGCCAGCTAGTAAATTTAAATTAATATTAATTTCATGGATTAAGAAAAACACTAGTAGTTTTCATGGATTTATAGGGAAAAGCAACTGTAAGCCTGATACAATGCCACACATTTTATGTGAGTTGCCTCATTCAATCTTTAGAGCAATCCTAAGATGATTATTCTCATTTGCAGATGAGCAAACTGATGCCTAGTAATTGGCAGCAATGTGTTTTAATCACAAATCTGGCTGAGTTCATTGATCTTACTTCATTGGTCATAATCTCTATACTTTGCTCTTTCTTTTAGTCATAGATTCAGAAACTCAGGATTTAAGAAGATGGCAGAAATGTCTGTGGTTGAAAAAAATCTTTATCTGAATTCTGAGATTAAGGAGAAGCTCTTTATTGCTTTAGGCTGTTGATATGACCTTGGGCTCTTGAAGGTCGATCTTATAGAAGAGAGACCTGTTTGCTATCTCTTGTATTTTGAGACTACTTACTCTCATGAGCATTTCCAATTCAGTCTTCCTGATGTTGGGATTAGCCTGCCTGGAGAGGAAATGCCTTGGGATGTTTTTGCATTGCCATTATTTGTCTACAGTTTAACATCTGTTATTCTAGAAAACTACTCCTAGTCGGTTGTCTTGAGACCTTTTGTGGAAAGGTTAGAAAACAGAAATAAATGTGTCTCCTGACCCAATCGTGTATGTGGACATTTTCAGGAGAAGCCACACTCCAATGGGTCATATCAGGGTAAAGTTTTGGCTGTGATTCTATTATCCCTGAGATGTAGCACATGAAGAGCAAGTTATGTGTGCATATGTCCATGCTGTAAGGAGGAGAACAAAACAGACTCTCTAGGTTTTGTCTTCTCACTTGATGAGTTCCTGCCTCCATTCAGAGTCTTTCCACTTTCCTTTTTCCATTAATCCTTCCTCAGTTCAGAGATTACATGAAAAAATATTATAGCCTTTAAGGCCCCCTAACAAATCTCCCTTTAATTGAGAGATCATAGTTTTTCATGGAAATGTTTGCCTTCATTGTATTTTATTTTACATTTACATTATTTATTTACATTGTCTTACGGCAGCTGGTTCTATACATCTACTTACAGAGATACAATTTTCTGCTTAAAAATTTCCATTTTAAAAACATTTCTCTACATAAAAAGAAAGACCTTTTTTTGTAATGGCTGAGGTTTGGGCTGGGGACAGAACTCAATAGAGTGTTATCCTAGCATGTAGAAGGCCCCTATAATTCCTCAGTGCTACAAAACAAAACAAAACAAAATGCAGGGCATAGGAAGAATAGTAGAAATTGTACTTTATGTCATATGAGCATGGGATGCAAATGATAGTTTTCCTAAAAACCTTGAACTAAATGATCTGCAGCATCTATATGTCTGACTTCCTTTGACAGAGGATGCTGGGCCGAAGGAACATTTACCCAATAATGTTCTGTAGTTGCATCTGTTTTGGAGGTCGTCAGCAGAAAATCATTCACACCCTGCATCTGTTGGTTGGCTGAGAAAAATTTATGCACTGGGTTTTGGCCTCTTTGGAAGGTTTCAGAGGAAAGATAATTATGCCTTGGGGCTTTGGCCAAGCATGCTGGAGTTCTCACATGAAGCAGTCCTTGATGTCTTCAGCACCTAGAAATGAATGAATTGGACATAGATGGTTTCCAAAGGCATTTCTGATTTGAAAATCTTTTTGTTTCTTGTGTGGCTTGGATATTTAGGATATGGGTTCTTTTGTCTGGAAATGTGGAGGTATCTTCTCAAGGCAGAGGAACCCTTTAGGCTGGGAGTGTAGCTTTGTGGTAGAGCACCTTACTAGCAGGAAACTGGCCCAGGGTTTGATCCCTAGCACCACAAAAACAAGAACAAAACAAGCTCCTGCCCCCACCAAAAAATTGAGCTGAATGTGTTAGTGCAAGTATATAATCCCAGGCTGGGATTTAGCCTCTGGAGGCTGAGGTGGAACCATTGCTTGAGCCTAGGAGTTCAAGACCAGCCTGGGTATGATAGCAAGACACCCATCTCCAAAGGGGGATAGTTGCTATCAGGGATTCTCTCAAAAGTGAAACCTGGATAAGCTTGAGGAGCTACACTCATAATGATTCTGTTCAGGAGGTAAGGGTGTGCAGCTGCTCAGAGGAATGCATCTGAGTTGAGCAAGCACTAACAACCCAAAGTCTGAAATGGAGGTAAGGTAAAGGCAAGATCCTCACCAGAGAAAGGGAACCGGACATTCCCTGGAGAGAATTTGTTGATAGTTCAAGAGAATGAGGTGGGGATTGGTTGTTTTGTTTCATTTTGGTTTTGGTGTATAAACGTAAGGCCATCTCTGTACGAAGAACTGGTGACCCATTTTCCTGTTCTGAGGAGCATCTGTTTCATTCACTTCCTGGCCTCAGGGATGTTAGGCCCTGTTTGGGATGTCCTGGTGATTTCACATGAACTCTTTGCCCCTTGCAAGGTCTGATTTTGCTGTCAGTAGAAAAGTGACTTCCTCCCATCGTTTGGGGCTGCCTTGCCTCAGCAGGTTAAGGTTTAGCTTCTCTCCAGTCCTAGTGGTGTCTTGGTTCCTGCATGACATCAAGGTAGTCACTGGGGACAGAGGTACACTGCAAATGAGCCAGGGAAGGATACTAAGAGACAAGCTGGGCCGTTTCTGTACTTCATGGGTTAAAATTGTATGTGTTCTCAGTTTGCAGGATGGCACCTCATAGTTTCCTTGCAGAGAAATGATGAGGCTTAATTTTGCCAGTTAAAAATAGGGAGTGAGGGTATAGTTCAGTGGAAGAGCATGTACTTTGCATGTGTGAGGCACTTGTTTCAGTTCTCTTCACTATGGTGGTGCTTGTCAGGCAAGCACTTTACAACTGAACTATATCCCTAGTCCTAATAACAGAATTGACATTATTTAAAAATCAGTATTTTAAAAAGTATATTTTATATGCAGTGTTTTAAATGTTCTTTGAACTTTGTCTACCTGCTCATGAAATGAAGTCTCATTTCTGTCACTGTGCTGTGAATTTCTAATGGGCATTTTAAGACCATTTTTTTTTTCCTTTTCACTTCACTTTTTCATGTTCTGTAGTTGCATCTGATTTGAAGGTCATCAGCAGAAAACCATTCACACCCAGCATCTGTTGGTTGGCTGAGAAAAATTTATGCACTGGGTTTTGGCCTCTTTGGAAGGTTTTAGAGGTTGACCTTGAACTTCTGGTCTATTTAACCTCTTGCCTCAGCTTCCTGAGTAGCTGGAACCATGGGTGCATGCCTGGCTCTACTACAGTGGACATTTTGATGAAACAAAGCTTATCTTTGTAAACATGTTGGAAAGACCTTGTGTGTGTGTGTGTGTGTGTGTGTGTGTGTGTGTGTGTGTATGTGTGTGTGTGTGTGTGTGTGTGTGTGTGTATCTCCTGGAGGAACTTGAATGCACTTGGAGAATACAATTCAGACTGTTTGTTCATGAGAAGAAACAAACCAAATATTCATGCTTTTCCTCCTGAAACTACTGATCTAAGAAAGATAGGAAAAGAAAACAACTCGATGGATGAATACTATGTTAAGCCAAATCATGGAAACGGTTCTATGACCTTTTCTAAATCATTTAGCTGGTTATTCAGGTGGCTTTCTAATGCTTAGTACTAACCAAGCCGTTTGCTCTAGGCTTCCTTCTTCTTGGCACAGTGGAACATTTACGAGGTTTACGTGGCAAGACTTTATTAAGGGAAGCTTGACAGAAAGGTCAGGGTGAGGAGGAGTGGAGTCTGTCTTTACTAGAAAGTTGGTGATACCAGTTCAGCTTTTGACTGTTGCCTAGGAAGATTCCTGATCTCCATAGACAGCGTTTGTAAGGTATGAACTAAGTGCTAGACCTTCTTTACGATACTGGTGTCTTCAAAGGGCTCCATTGTACTGTTTTCCAAGAGCAGCACAGCATATATTCAAAGGTTTTTCTGTATCACAGTCAGCCATGTTGAATATACATACTATTTTTCAGAAAATTATCTTTGGTTTTACATTTTTTCTTAATTTAGGATCAGAATCTTCATAAATTTGTTTGTCGTATTTCTAATGCATTTCAGCAAGTGAGAACAGCAGGCTTCAGGGGTCTATAGAGGTGGGAATGCCCCTCCTCCCTTCCAGTCTTCTGAAGACTGGTTATGGAAGTTCAAAAGGTTATTCTGGGATTTTGTGTTAACCTAAGATATGAAAGCACCCTAAATCACATATCATCCACGTAGTCTGTTAGTATTTGGATACTTGCCATGTCAGGCAGTTCTGTGCTCTGCACTGCATATAGCATGAAAAAGACAGTTGAGGCCCTGTCTACTGGGAGCTCACAGAATAGTGACAAGATGCAAAAAGTCAATGGAGGTGACCTGGTATTAGGAGACAAGGAAAGAGTGCCTGCGACTGGGGCATTTAAGCTCATTTCTTAGGATTTTTTTTTTTTAATCACATAGGAGCAATGATAGGGAAATTACCAGGAAGAAATGGGAAAATTAAAATGGGTGAAGGGTATTGAGAATCCTCTTCCCTATACAGTTCTGCTTAAGGAAAATATTCTATATAGTGTGGCACTTTGGTTCATGAGTGCTTTTTTTTTTTTTTTTGCAAATAATTTGTTGTGCAAACAGAAGCATTTGGCAATATTTTGTTTTTATTTGTGAACTCTGCTTTGGGTGACAAACACAAATGTGACCATTTTTTTTCCAGAATTGTGGAATGAATTAAGTTCTTGAATCAAGGTATTTATGTGGACAATGTGATCCATAACTCTAGATTCACACATTGGTGGGAGGATTTCTACCCTCTCTGATTGTACAATAAAATACCATAATTAGGTTAGGTGCTTTTTCACCCCTTTGGAGTACTTCCACAGGTCATCTCTCCTTTTAGTTTGGACCAGTGACATGCCATTCTTCCTGCAATTGTTGATTCTTTTTAGTTAGAAACCACCATAAAGACAGCTGTGTGCCCACCCTTCCCCCAGCTCTCTTCTCCAGAGATGTCAAAATCCTGGTGAGGAATCTGGACAATGTGAACTATGACTTGGTTATTGAGGCTAAGTGAAATGGCTGGAGATTTTCCCAGCAGAAGGCTAAAACAAAATTGTCTAGACATCACTTTCTTCTTATCTTGTCAGGCATTTCTGGGAGTTTTTCCACATGGGGATCAGAGGCTCAGAGGAAAATCAGCTTAACTGGCTAAAATCTCATCTGGGATGAGTGTAGATCTCTCCCAAAAGGTACAGGGCTGTGGTTGTTGGTCTGAGAACAGAAAGTTACTTGTCACTGTTACTGTTAGTATTAAAAGAGAATACAACCCCTTGTCCATTAGGACTTTATTAAGTACCTATTGTGCACGACATTGTACTGTGCCTTGGGAAATCTGTGAGGGGCAGAAAAGTGATATTGTCTGTGGTGAACCAAGTATAGTAATTGTGAAGACTGGAGTTTGATGACAATTTGTGTACAAGACCAATAGGCAAGGAACTGTATTCTCAGGCAGTAGAAGACGGAGGGGATCTGACAATACAAGGTAAGGGGAAAGGGAGGAAAGTTGGAACACAGTGAACTTGAGATAAGTTTATAATACATTTGAAATTTAACTAAATTAAAGGGTTAGTAACCAAGCTATTCAGTTTTAGGGTCTATGCCTTCTACAACTACCATGCCCCTCAGAGACTTCCAGAGGGCTGGAAACCTTTTGCTGTGGCAGTGATGAGATACACTATTAAATAAGGGACAAAATGTATTTTTGCTTACTAGAACCAGAGCGTTGATTTTTTTAAAGCACTTATACATTAGCCAAATTACCCAGAACGCTGTCATTTTCTATATAGTTGTTTGAAACAAATCTAGCCACATGGATAAGGACATTGAAGACCAGACAAATTATTTTTTTCCTATAGTTGCTGCAAAGGATGGTCACTTTTCAACCCATTCTTTGGCTATTTTATGCTAGCATACTAAATGTCGCTGCCACTGCAATAAACCCTGGGACCTGGATGTGAGTCTCTTCTTGAGAAGAGTTGCGCATGTATTTCTTTGATGTCACAATAAGCAGGTCTTTGAATATAAGCAGTTTTAAATACTGCTGAAAAAAAATACTGCTGAGCTGAAATTTGAAGGCAGTAACATTTTCTCCATTGGGTTGTTTCTGCATGTAAAGAATATTGAACTATTTATAGAATAACATATTGTGCTTATTTTGTCCTGTGCCAATCTAAAAAACTTGGTTCCCAAAAGGTGTTGTGAATGCCCTTCCTTGGTTTTGGCTGAGTGGTAGGGAGAAGCATGTCTTGTAATACTTAGATCACAGTTGGTGAGTTCTCAAAAAGTCAGCCTGCCTGGGCCAGCAGTACCAGCTTAGGGAGAGCCTGGCTGGAGCCTCAGGGCCCTTGGAGTCCCCCTCCCCAGAGGTGATACCTCCTGACTTCTCCACTGATGAATTCTGTGTGTTTTGGAAGTCTGTGTGAGTGGATTCCCTCGGCATCAGTTCTTTTGATAGTTTTGCTCTCCTCATTATGTTGAGGGTTGTCCATGTTGTATGCAGCGATAGTTCATTCATTTTGATTTCTGTACAGCTTAATAATATGAATGTATGTACACTTTCCTATGTGCTTTTCTTTTGATATTTGTGTTACTTATAATTAGGGAGTATCATAAATAATGTTACTATGATGATGACCACATGTGTCTTTTGGTGTACATGTACTATTATTTCTTTGTGGTATGCCTCAGAGTTGTTGTATAGTAATAAACTGCATTTATCTGATTCCAGTAAATGATTCCAAACTATATTCTGAGGTGGTTGTTTGGGTTTACATTTCTTACCAGCAGTATAGTTTCTAGTACTTAACATTCTTGCCATTGTCTGGTAGGGAGAAATATAATTTCAGCCATCTAAAATTTTGGCTACTTTGAATGGGTGACTTTCACTGAAAAGAACTGAGGATGAAGTTTGGACCCCAGAAACCCTAAGTAACTTCAGCCTACATCCCAGTTGAGGGGCTGCTCAGTGATTGGGGTCTTAACTCTGGGTGGGGGTATCTTCATAGATCTCAGTTTTTGGAATCTCTTTTCATAACATAGTCCAAATGCCACTGTTAAACTCTATAAAACCTAGACAGTTATTTAACCTCTGTGAACTTCAGTCTCTTTGTCTGCAAAATGGGAGTCATTTAACATTCCTCAGTGGATATGGAGAATCTATCCATCATCCTGCCAAAAAGCCCTTAGTTTTTAGATGTAATCATTATAGCAAAGAGGTGATGAAATACTCATTTGAAGGAAGAAGTGGCTGGTGGTGACATTGTTTTGGAACACTCCTATGTTTATTTTAGTTTATCTATTTTTAGGGGAAACAAAGTCATTTCACCAAGAGCAGTAGACGTCAAAGCTGGTGCATCCTGTCTGGAACTGCCTGGTGGGTTTGATGTTCGGATGTGTATGTTTTGAAGGATGGCCTGTTTATTCTTCAGCAGCATTGTACACATGCCTCCATCCCAGGACTGCTCTGCAAGACACAGGGCGGCAGGGAGGAAATCATCTTCTGCTTGTGTTTTGATGTAGAGTGGTTTTATTTTTCTTTTGTCAACTCTCTACATCCTCCGCTGAAAACAAAACAGAGCCCTGCACGAAGGGTAAATATTGTGACTGGCAGCCCCAGTGTTGCTGCTGCTGTTCTCTCTTTGTCTGCAATTGCTTAGTGACCAGGGTTGGCACCCTGAAAACTCAGTAGTAACATTCTGATGTGTGAGAGACAACTGAAACAATTCCAGAAATGAAAATGGGACACAAATAAGAACTGCAAGGCAAATCTTCTGATGGAAATAATGAGGCATTTTAAGGTAGAAAAGGTGGAAAAGAGGGACAGGCTTGTACTTCCTACTCCAGCTTTCAGGCTCTAGAAACACCCAATTATCTGCAGGGCATTGCTCCTGGAAAGCCAGTCAGGGAGGCTCAGAGGGGAGCATCCTAGAATCAGGGTGCTGTGACAGTTTGACCTGGCAGAATTTCATATATAAGTAGGATTACTTTTTTCGTTTTAAAGAATTATGTTTCTCCCCAACCCTTTCTTTTGTCTTTCTGTGTTTCATTTATTTTTCTGATTCATCTTTCAAAAAGTAAGTAAAGAAAAGCCACATGAGAGAGAGATTAAAATTCATGGTCTTATAACTTACACAACAAAAAGCGATCCCTCTGCATACATATACTCTTATAAACTAAATGATTTGAGGCAAGTTACTTGTTTTAAGTTGCAGTTCTTTCATTTCTCAGTGGAGACAATGATTACACCATTTGTTGTGAGAATCAGGTTACAAATGAGAACTGTAAAGGAAACATGTGGTGCATGCCTATGATCCAAGCACTCCAGAGGCTGAGGCAGAAAGATTGAGTGTTCAAGGCCAGCCTGGACTACCTACTGAGACCTTATGCAGAAGAAAACAAAACACCTGTAATGACAATTGGGTGAACTGCAAAAATAATAACTGCCATTGCCCAGCAGTGACTCAGTGCCAACCTCTTCTGAATATTTGGCATATATCAGTTCTCACAACCGTCCTGTGTGTTAGGTACTCTCGGGTAAGTGAGAAAACTGAAGCAATGAGTATTTAAGTAACCCAACTAAAATGACTAAGTTAATAGGTGACAGCCACAAGTGGGATTTGAATGAGAAGTGGTTTAGTCAGAATCCTAATACAGCCACTGTCCCTCCTGTCACACATCCCATCCCTCATTCACTTCTCCAGAGATAACTTTCACAGTTTGGCATTGATTCCTATGTAATTTGAAGCAACAGAGCCAAGATTCTACATCCCACAGTATGTGCAGCTTGTGCATTGTATGAGACACTATCAGTACCTGTAGCTCTATGGAGGTGAAAATTCACCCACTTGATAGCAGCTGACTTTGCCGTCTGACTTAGCAAGGGAGTGGGTTTTCTTTTGGAGCCGCCCAATTCTAGCTGGCTTTTTGCCTAGGATCTGGCCTTCTTTCCCACAAAATAACTTCTGAGTAAAACTGTGGGAAACGAATGACTTCAAGAGTTTTAGAAACAAGAATGCAGACTCTAACAAATTTCATCTGGCTCCAAAATGTTGTTATCCCAGATCCTGAAAATATTTTCTTATAGGATTATTCCCTCAAGGTTGTTAATCTGAGAATGATCCAGGCCTAATAGACCTGACTTTTTGCCCCTGGTATTGGAATCTTGTATATTTGAGTTCTGGAATGTAGGGGTTGAAATAAAAATATTTCTCTGGAGGAAATGAAGTCATTTTATTTAATATTATAGCTACTATTGGGGCACTATCATTACAGTAAGGGAATGCCAGCTCACACAGCCAGAATAAAGCTTTTAGACTAGTCCAAGAGAACTTTCACAAAGTAGCAGTAGGTTTTCAGTGCCACAAATATATATTGAGTTGTGTTCATCCTAAAGATTTTTGCTGTGCTTACATTTTGCCTAATAAACATTGTCTTTCTAGATCATTATTATTGTAACATTATCTGATTCTGCTTTTGGTGATACAGAATAGTAGCAAGCTGAGATGCTTTTGCACCAAACTTATTGTCTGAGCAAGGCTGTTCTGGCCCTGTAAGCCAGGCACAACAGAGAGACAAACCTTCATTTGTTCACTGGAGGGAGGAATGTGGCTGTACACCTGCCTTCCTGGTTACACCTGTAGGACAGGTTGCCTGGCTGAAACCCCACTGCTGGGCTCTGGCAATGAATGTCTATAGTGACTGAACTCAGAGGACTGAGGATTCTGTGTTCTCTTCTTGTTGTTTAAGCCTCAAATATGTGTAATCTCAGTTACACTGATGTGGTGAAGTCGAAACTTGGCTTATCATCCCAGCAAGATTCTCCCAGAGCATATTTTAGATAAGAGTAGAAAATATGCTAGGCCTGGCATGAGCTGCACTTAGATATAGAAGAGCTTTATCTTTCATTACAAAGAAAGATGTGGTTTAATTTTCCAGCCTCCTTATGTGTGGGTCAGAAAGTATAAAGAAAGCCTTTCTTACCTCACCTGGTTTCAATTTTTCAGCAAGTGATTTGGAAGCAAGAATAATGGGGATGGTTATATTGGCTCGTTCGTAATGAGTAGAATCTTAAGGTTCTACATTATTTGTATTGCCTTTTTCTTGGAAACATCACAGACAAAGCTGTCTCTGTTGGAATCCCTTAATCTTGGTCAAGGTGTTTAACCTCTCTCTGAGCTTCAGTTTGTTTCATATGCAAAAGGGAATAACACTAGTAGTACTCAACCCATAGGATTGGATTTAGAAGTTAATGTTTGCAGTACTCAGAATGGTACCTGACATGTGGTGTTATAGAAATGTTTGCAAATGAAAATGGACAATGGGAAATACATTGCCCAATTAATTGTTTGAAGCACCATTTATTTTTGATGTGGTCTTTTTGGTTGCTGAGTATTCACCCAAGTAAGAAAAAGTAATCATTATGTCCAAAGAATAGTTGGTATTTAGAATTTTTTTTTTCTTCTAAATACACTGTCCTTGCTGTTCTTCCTTTTTCCTTTGCAGGGCAAAAGTATCGGAAAACAGCAAGTGCATGTGCTTCCTTATAATACTGTTTTGGCCATGTTCATAAACAGGAATTATGAGTCATGAATAACAAATTAATAGCAATGAGCCAAGGTAAAATGACATCCTAAGGGTGGGTGGGGGTCATTGTCAGACTCACAAATTCATCAGATATTGAAACAATTTTTGTTCATGGGTCCACAAGAAGTCTGTGAGTAGAAATTAGGACTTGGACCTGGTAAAAATTTGGACTTAGAAGTTTGGACTTGGTAAAAATATTTACATTTTTACTAATCCCTAGCTGATATTAATGTGGGTGATAACCCAGGGTGGCATATGAAATAATGATGACATGGTCACTACTGGGAATCTTAGGTACTTTACTATTTTATGGACTTATTTATGCTTATCACTCCTTAGAAATTATAGCAGTTATTAGAATCATCACTGTTTTTGGTTCTTTAGTGCCTTAAGAAAAAGTAAAATTGTATTGCAAGTTTATTTTAAAAATAGTTTGATGATAGGGGTTGGAGATATAGCTCAGTGGTACAGTGCCTGCCTTGCAAGTATGAGGTCATGAGTTCAATTCCCGGTCCCACCAGAAAAATAAAATATATCAAAATGTATACTTTAGGGGATAACCCACTTGGGCCCCCCTTCTGTCCCTCTCTTGGACAGAAGCTTTCCTTCTCTCAATAAATATATTCTGCTCTTAAAAAAAATAAAAATAGTTTGATGACCTATTTTAGTATAACTGGTTTCCTCTGTACTTTTCTTACACATTTTGTCCTTTATCACTTAGGAATGTTAGCTGATCAGTGCCAGAGGCCTCACTAGACTGCCAAAGGGATCCAGGCACAAAGAAGGTAGAGTTCTAAAATGCAAAAATCTTGTGTGTTTGAATCTCTAGAGTAGGACTATCCAGTAGAAGTATAGTGTAAACAACATACCATTTAAAGTATTCTAGTAGCAGTGTGAAGATGACATTATGTAATACAGCATCCAGTGCTAATTCCCTGCTATGTTCTGTATAATTTTGTATTTTTGATATTGTTTATGGCTCGTTCTGGTTTGTATGTCTCCATTCTTTTGTCTTTAAAATTAAAAAAAAAAAGTATTCTAGTAGCTACTTTAAAAAGAATTAAAAGGAAAATGTGAAGTTAATTTTAATAATATATTTCATTCATATGAATGTATATAAAATATCATTTCAGCATCTTGCTAGTATTAAAGTTATTGATGAGATACTTGACTTTTCTTCCATGTGGAGTGTTTGAGTCAGGTGTGGCCTTATACTTAGAACCCATCTTCATTTGGATGCTACAGTTTCACTGATATTCTTACATCTAACAAACTTCTGTTGCAAATATGGATTCAAGTGTTTCTAAACACAGTGATGAGGTTTACTACATTGAGTGATTTAAATTCAAATGAATGAAGATAAAATAAAATTTAAAATACAGTTCCTCAGTCACACAGCAAGTCCCCAGGGGCTGCACAGGGCTGCTGGTTATCTGGTTAGACTTTGCTTCTCCACTCGTATGGGACACAGAACCATCCCAGGGAGGGCATATTGTGGCACATGGGGTTGGAACATTGCCTTAAGACATAGTACATCCTCTTCCTTACTCTGATGTGTTTAGTGAAGCAAGTGCCTGTTTAGGTTCTCTTTTTTTAAGGCATTGCCTGCATTCTGCATGTCCCTGAGTAGGCTTTGATCCTTTGGTGGTGACCACAGTATTCACCTGCTTTGGGGGCTTGGGCTGACCCTGGGAAATATTTCCATGAAAATGATGGCTTTTGTAGATCAGTTATAGGTAGAATTTTATAATTATCATTCCAGGTGACTAAGGAGGGATTTATAGGTTTTTAGAAAGTTTTGTTTCCTTGAGCAATCTTTGGCATAATCATGGAGATTGATTTATATGGGAAGTTTTAGTTCTTTTTAAAAATAGTGTCTTCTAGAAGCAGTGGTCTGCTGGACACAATCTAACCTTTTTATTAATCGTCACATCATAGATCAATCAGACTTTCTTCAACTGTCATTCAACAATGAGGGCAGGATACAAGCCTGGTCTTTGAGTCTTCGGGAGAGTGTGAAGGTCTACACATCCACAAGGACCCTTACCAAAAGAGACTCTGAAAGACTTCTTGCTCTCAGGACCCTGGCTAGTGTTAGAAATGTCTGTTCCTTTTCAGAAGTGCTCTGTGAACTTGAGCTAGGTGATTGTGTTATGGGAAAAACATATTCTTGCAACATCGAGGAATGAAGTACGGAACCAAGGTTAGAGGTTAGGAGGGTGTTACTGGAAATAAAGACAGTAGCCCCTGGATTTCCAGGAAGTGTCCTCTGTGTGTGGCCACCAAGGCTCTTTGTCAGGAGTAATTTATAAAGCATAGTCACAATGTGGGTTCAATATGGGTCAAACTACAATCAACGTATAGGATTACAAGTACAGTTGTTTAGCTGATACTGACACAATAGAGGAGCAAGTCATGTGGTAAGGGTATGTGGAAAGAACGAAGGCATTCAGGGGAGGATAGTATGGGTCCAGATGTTTCAGTCACTCTTCTATGTGTCTGATGCCTAGCTGAGCTCACTGTACCAGGTGGTGTTAATTAGAGTATAATCTCAAATTGCTGCATCTTTAGGGCTGCAGGCAGGCCTGGCTCTTGTGTCCATCTTGAGGCCTGGTTCTCTTTAGATTTCCCTCAAGCTGCAGTCTTTGTGTGTCTCCTCTTCTGTGCTGCCTTCTTCCAGGGCCTAAATCTCTCTCTGACTGCATATTAATTTTTATCTATGATATTTGCAGCAATTACAGAGTTACCCTTTGTGTGGTGTAGCTCTACTTTCATCTCTTGTTTATCTGGCTTGATACTTAATGTGGTCTTTTCATTTCTTTTGATTAAAATTCACACATTGTGGGAAAAAAATGAACCAATAGTGTTACTAGTTTAACATAACACTGGATACTAGCCATAAAAGTTTAAGAAACTTTGGCCTTCATATAAAAGTATAAGAGCTTTGGAGTAGAGGTTCACATACTACAAATAAAAAGACTACCTCTGTGTCCTTTGTGATGTATCTTGGCACTTGGGAGAGAAAGAACAGTTTGGGGCCTCAGAGCCCTGGAAGAGTTTCATGTCAGCTGAGCTGGACCATTTGTTTAATATATTGCCAGGGTGTCTGAAAGAGTAGAAGATACGTTTCTTACTCTTGAGTTAGGCACTAAATTTGAACAAGTCTAAATGATAATAACCATGAAAGGTATATTTTTAAATAGGGTTTGCCTTTTCTCCTCGCAGTACTGGTGATTGAATCCAATGTGCAACAGTTGCACATTTTTTTGTTTTTATTTTTAATGCCTACACCAAACAGAAGCAGTAATTTTTAGCCAGGTGGTAGTAATAACAGAAACAGCAGTTGGTATCTATAAATTCATTCAACAAATATTTGGCCAGTGCCTACTGTGTGTCTAGTGCTGTTCTAGAGTGTGGGAACCTAAGTGCTGGTTGCAGCTTGTACGGGTTCATTGTGAAGGTGTTGGGAGTGAGTCCAGGAGTCTTGGGCTCTGGACCAAGGCACAGTGTGTTAACAGTGAGTGCAGCCTGCACCCTGTGTCACAGTTGAGTGGTGGCAGTGTGGCATGATGCACATGGGAATATGCAAATGCTGGTGTTTAAGGAAGATGCAGTCAGGGAGTGATAGCCAATTCTTTGCGTATCTTTTCCTCTGTGTTTTACTGACTCTGCTCCTGTGGCCTTTTCAAGTTCGTGACTGAGCCATTGGAGGAGACAGGTTGACTCAAGTTATTTTTCTTGGGAAGTAAAATCAAGCTACAGGCTTCATGGAAACTGTGTGGCATCATGGTCACACCAGGTAAAACTTGTTTTTCCAATGGCTGCCACGAGATTTTATGATTTTAAAATCATAACAGATTTTAATGATTGCTTAATATAGCATTTCTATGTGTATGTGCCTTTTTAAATATATGGGTCAAAGACTGATGCCCTTGATAGGTACCTGCCAGGCCCTGAGCATGACTTCCTCTTACCCTTCTGGCCAGTGAGAGGAAAGCCACAATCAACTCCTAATGCCCCTCAATCTCTGTCTTTAGCTAGAATCCTCATAAACACTAGCCTCTTTTGTCGTCCCCAGAGGAGCTCTGTGCTGCATGCAGTCCTCTCCTCTCCAGGTTCAGAGTAAAGGCTTTCTTCTCCCTTTGTTTCTTCTTCTGCGCTGTAACCCTAGCAGTCCTTACTTGTGGTATAGTGATGTATTTTACAAACATATTAAGTAAACTAAACCAATTGAATTACACCCTTGTGTTTTTATTGTTGTTGTTAAAGAAAAGCATCCCAGCATTTAAACTTGGAGTTAGGTGCTTTTTTTTAAACTTGATTTAAAAAACAAATTTATTTTTTTTTTTGTCTTTTTAAGACAGTGTGTTGCTATGCGCTTCAGGCTGGACTTGAGCTCACTTTGTAGCCCAGGCTGGTCTTGAACTCGTAACGATCCTCCTGCCTTAGCCTCCTGAGTGCTAGGATTACAGATGTGTGCCACCACACCCGGCTGAGTTAGGTGGTTTTTGAGGATAGTACTTCTGAATTTCCCAGGATGTTTGAGGCTTCTGGACTTAAGTTGAAATGTAGGTTAGTAGGTGGCTGCCACATTAATCTTGTCTTGATTTTCTATGAGCTCTGCATGGGCCTTTGGATTCTAACAAAGGGGCAAATGTGTTGGGCGGGTTATTCAGCCTGTTACAATAGGGGGCACTTCTGCTAATAAAGAGGGACTATTAGACCAGGGAAACAAGATTTTATGAGACAAAAGTCCCTGAGGAAGGGTAAGATGGTGTAGTGGATTGATAACTGGTGGTCAATTTATAACCCCCAGCTGAACTGAGTAAGTGTGGTGCTATGTGTGGGAGGCCCACCTGAGAATTGTGGCCAGTGGCCTAAGAGGCAGAGCTGGAGAAGAAGAATAAAGGCTGTTGGGAACAGAGTAAGGCTGTTGGGAGCTGGTAAACGCTGTCGGGAGCCTGTTGGTTTTCTTGGAGGAGCCTGTCATGCTGGCTTTCCTGATGAACTTGGCAGTTTGTATCCTCCAAGGAGCTAAGGACCTTGTTGGCACTGAGAATGGCTTTGGTTCACCTTGGGAGGGGGCTGTAGTCCTCCCTCTGAGCATGGCTTCCTGGCTCCGGAGGGGAAGAAGGTGTACAGTTCAGTCTTCTGAAGAAGCTTGTTGCATTGGCTTTCCTGATGGGAACTTAGCTTTCCTGATCATCGAGTTCAGGACCTCACTGTTGCTGAGGATGGCTGTGGTACCTTTCAGGGTAGCTGTAGTTCTTATTTTGTGTGTTGCTTCCTGGCTCCAGTGTAGGTTCTTCAGGCTGCTGGCACAAATCCTTTATCCCGCTGGCACAGACTTTCTAGATTCCACCACTGACCTTTGGGCCCTCCCAGTGCAGATCTGTGAAACAGGCCTGCATGAGAGGTTGTCGTGGGCTTTAGGTCTCCAGTTGGATCCATGGGAGGCATAGTTATGGGCTCTAGGAATTCAGCTGAACTCATGTAGGACATTTCTGTGGGATCTATGCCTTTGGCTAGATTTCTTGGTCTATAATGTGCGGACAGATATCCTGCACTCTCTTGTATATGATTCTTTGGGTGGCTGTTATACATAATCTTATAAAATATGTGTCCTATATATTATTGTTCATCTTGCAAAATAAACCCCAAACCATGACCGATAGGTTGCAGACTGTTCCAGGACAGCCATGCTTTGCTTTCGAGCCCTTTTCTCCACTCATAAGAGTTACAAAACAGTGAGCATGTATTGGACAGAGCTGTTTTCCTTAGTTCAGGGCTCAGATAAAGTTCAGCATTGTCAGGCTAAATGCTGCATATAACTTTTAAAAATTTATTGCTCATTGCATGCTTGTAATATCACATACTTAGGAGGGAACAGGATCCACGTTCAGACCAAACTGGGCAATTTAAAATTTGAGACCCTGTTCTGGAATAAAATTTAAAGGGCAACTGAGGATGCTCAAGCATTGCCTAGGCCTAGCATGTGTGAAGCTGTGGATTCCCTCTCCAGTACTGTCCAGAAAAGAAGTTATTGCTGATTAAAGTTTTTGCTTGAAAGCTTAAGAGTTTGATAAGAAATAGGCAGTTTAGTATTGTTGTGAAAAGAGTAATTTTCGTACAGCTTGCTTCAGTGTATTCATTGATGATTTTAAGATACAGATATAGGTGTTTTCATCCTTAAAACTTCAGAATGTAGGATGGTGTTTATTTTCTGCTTTCCCTGTACATCCATTGTATGTGATTTTTCTAGGCTCTAAGTTGTAGGTGGGGCATATTTCTACCTTAGGTGTCTATTTCTGGTTTTATGAATTTGAATCCTAGACTTGTAAGTCATAAATATAAAAGGACAGAGACCTGTTATTAGATCAGTTTGTTTGATTTCAGGAACTTCCCACTAAGGCTTTTAGGTCTGATTCTCTTGGCAAGTTAGGATTGTTTCCTTTATGGAATGTAGGAAGCAGGAACCGGGGGAACTAGTTTACATAACAATAGGCATAAAATATTATTTACTTACAAGTTACTCCCAGTGTTACAGGCCTTAGGGTACCAAACAAAACACAATGTAATAAAAACACCAATTTTTCTTTAGCTATAAATTAAAATGAACTCATATACAATGCCTGAAAAGAAAATATGTGAGTTTTAGCATTTTGGGTACTGCATACCTTCTTCATTATTTTGTCAGTTTAGATTTTATTTAAAAAGTGTGTTTTGTAAAGGCACTTGCTGGGTCAATTTCTTCTGCTGTCAACTTTTTTTCTGCACCTTCTTATTCTATATTTTTAATATCTCAAATGCTGGCTTTCTTCCACATGGATAGTGCAGTTTCCTTTTGTCATTCTCTTTCCTCTGCCTCTCCTGGAGTGGCTGTAGGCTGGTGGGTACACTGCAGGTTTGAGAGTGTGTGTGTGTGTGTGTGTGTGTGAGGATTATTATAGTCAGGATACCATTTGCAGGATGCGAGTGACTGATAATAGCAAGGCCCGCTTGTGGACACACGATGTAGCCAACAGCTCATCATCAGCTGCTGCCAAGACAAACAGGGCTGGGTGGACCCTCCTGGTGCTGCCTTGGTCCTTGTTGCATTTCATTGCCACCCTTAATTCTCCTTCTCATCCACCTGGAGAAACAGGCTGAAATTTGTGGTTAGAGATGGGAGAAAAAAAGACTTGAACAGGATGTAGTAAGGTTTTAATATACCAAGTCGGGAAATAGATGATGAACTGCAGAAAACACAAGGAAGCAAATTCTGACTGGCGCCGAATGCCCAGGTCAGTGTCTGCATCCAGCAAGAAGCAGACATGAATTTGCAGTGCCCCAAAGCTCTTTAACCTGTGCTTCCTATGAAATAATACCTTTTCTGTTGCTTCTTTGTCACTTCCTTTCCGATTTCCAGTCATAACCCTTGATGCCTTGCAGGGCAGAGCTGCTGGACCGTCCAGGAATGGCAGGGAATGAATACTAAGGTCTTGTGGCCAGAGCCACTCCAGGTGTTCCCCCCTGAGACCAGCTAATTCCACCCCCAGCTAGTGTCCAGGTAGGCTGACCTTAGGGTCAGGCTTAGAGAGCTGTTGAATGAGTTTTTCTTCTTAAGTAAAAACTAAAGAGAGAGTGGGAAAATTTTGATTATGGATTTTCATGACTATTTGAGAAATGCTATTTTAATGTTAAGGAATTTTAAAAAGTGATTAGCACTGTAAAGGTTATGAAACCACTGTCACTGGTGGCTTTACTCATTGCCCTGTCTCCAGCACCCAGAGCAGGGCTTGGCAGATACTCAGCACCCAATAAATTTTCATGGAGTGAACATATGGTGCACAGATCAGCGATCTCAGATTCTCCTGGGTGGTCATTACAAATGCAGATTCCTGGGCACACTTAGTTTAGGCTTTCAGAATCAGAATGTCTGGGACAGAGGCCAATCTTCATTTTTTTCTGTTACTAGAGATTGAACTCAAAGCTTTCACAATAAGCTATATCCCTAGCCTTTTCTTTTGTAAACTTTATTTTGAGACAGGATCTTGCTAAATTGCTCGGCCTGGGCTTGAACCTGGGATTACAGATATTTATGTACTGCTGTGCCTGGCTCTGAGAAACTGCCTTTTAAAATAGTCTTCCCCAGCAGATGAGTTGTGGTCTCAAAGGAGCACTTCTACCCTAATAACATGGGAACTGTTTCTAACTTGCCTGTTGATTTTCATTTGTGTTGGACCATGAAGAAGAATTGTATGACTGTTCCATGTTATGTGCTCCCCATCCCGGCAGTATTATGCTAGTATAATGAATAATTGAATGCTGGTGTTATATAATGAATATTCATCTAACTGTTGCAGATTTTAATGCTATTCAACAAAATTGGCACTCTATTACCTAACCATTTTCCTATTGTTGCATTTCTTCCTTCCCTTATTTTCCATTGTTTTGCAAAGCTGCAAGGAGCCAGTACGTTAGGCATGTAAACTTTTTCTTTTAGAGCTATTTCCTTGGTGAGCTGAGGGTTCTTTCTACATCGTTTCTTTCACAGAGGAGATATACATCTGATGGATTCTTTTATGACAATAGATGTTATTACCATTTATATGTCATATTCAGTCTCTGTTATCCAACTTGCTTAACTAGTGTGTTCTTTTTTAAGGACAAAAAACAATTCAGGGCCACTTACTTAAATTTTTCTAAGAGAGAGCAAAACTGTTCAGTGGAATTGAACTAGGATTCCTAGGCCATACCTTGGCGTTGGCATAGGGTTAGACATTTATAGAGTCAAGAGGAATGTTTTTTCCTTTGATTCAATTGTTCTTCATTTGAAAAAATAAAAAAAAAAGTCAATGATTCCTTATATAATACTAATCTCTTACAGTGTAGGAAAAATAAGTGTTGATTCACAAGTAAATTCGGGCCTCTGGAATTCTATAGAATTTCTAACCTACTGCAGATCTTAAGACTTGTTCTGTTGTAGGGTATACAAGATAAGATATTATCTAAATTCATTTGACTTTAGGATATGAGCATATTAATTTTCTAAGGAATCCTGTCATCAGGGCATACCTCTCTGAAGCATTTTTTTTTCAAATTGAAAGTCAAGATTCATGATTGTCGGTAGTGAAATCCATATAGTGATTACAAACTGGAATTTAAATTACATAATCACACATACCTCATGCACCTCGTATAGTAGGGTATTATTTCTGGAAATGTTTATTCCCCAAGGCCTGTGTTCTGTGAGGCACATAGAGTTCAGAGACAGAAAGCAACATTTCAGAAGACTATTTCTGTATTGCCTTTCACAAAAGAAAAACAGAAGTATAGCCTATTTGACATGAAGAATGCAAGCATAAATATTATAATTTATACTTCAAATTTACAGCTATTTTTTCTTTCTTCAGGGCTGGGATCCAAACCTAGGTCCACATGCCTGCTGGGCTACACCACTATTCTCCAGAGCACTATTACTTGTATTCATTTAACAAGCATGTGCCTACGATTTACCATGTGCCAACACTTTCGTAAGCATTTTATAAATATTGATTCTCAGGACAAAATTTGATCCTTGTAACAATCCTTTTGAGTACTATTATGCATTCTCATTTTATGGATGAAAAAAATGAGGCCCAGGCTTGTATTTTATATATTTTACTGTAAAATCAATAAATGACAGTAGTAATTAGTATATATGTATTTTACCTCATATTTAATAATGATAACAAAAAGAGAAACCAATTACATTAGAGTTGGAGTCATGCCAAGTATTTTTCCGAAAAACAGAGCTGGGTGGCCAGTGAAACTGTCCTAGACCTCAGAATGGTTGGCTGTGTTTAGGGTTGAAAGATAATTCTTCAGAGTGCACATAGACTTCTCCAGACCTTGCCTGCCATTCTTTGGCTGCAGTGTGGGATGCCTAGTCACTCTTAATGAGCAGGTTTTTTTTGTTGTTGTTACTGAGTATTCCAATAGTGTCAGGGTTACTCCTTTTAGTGGTTTCATCTTTTTGGCAGCTGGTGTGACATTAGCCATTAATAAAAGTAGCCCTTCTTACAGCTGTACTGCTTGTGTAGTAAGATGCCACAGGACAGGCTCTCTATGACAGGTAGTAAAGGACAGTCTCTTATGAAGGTGATGCTCTTTCAGTGCTTCTGCACCATGGTGAGAAAGTCTTTTCTTTTTTTTTCCTCCCTCCCCCTTTCTTCTTTTTGTTTTCTAATACCGGGGAGTGATTGCACCCAGGGCCTGTGTGTGCTAAATCTATGCTCTACCACCAAGCAAAACCCCAGTCAACACTTTTTACCTCCACAGGGGATATTTTATTCACTTATGGGAAAAGCTCAAACCCTGGAGCTTCAGACTTCAGAGTTAGTTTCTGACTTCAGAGGAGTAGCAGGGGGTAGTGTTTTCAGTGTCTGGAAGTAGAATGCATTTGGTTGTCACAACTGGGAAGATGCTCCTGACACCTGCAGGGTTGAGGCCAAGGATGCTATTATCCTGTTCTACACAGGACAGTTCCCCACATAGATACCTTTGTTGCAAGTATCGTAGTGCCAAAGCTGAGAAAGCCTACTTTGGAGCAGTTCTGTGTTAATGGGCTCTCTTGGTTTTACCTAGGGGCAGTAGAATTTAGTTTTTTAGACATTAATTTCATGAATTTTTTTTTCCTGGGTACTGAGTCACATCAAGGTACAAATTGTGGGGGTTAGTGGAGGAAAGTTAAAAGATAGTGTTACTTTCCAAGAAAATTGTAGTGCTTTAAGATAGTGTTACTTTCCCAGAAAATTGTAGTGCTTTTCAGTTTCTGTAATGTTTGGGCTTTGGAATAAGAAGGGAAATGTAGGATTTATAAGTGGAGAGATCTTCCCTGAAGTGTGTGTCATGAGCAAGCTTAGTCCAGGTTTGTACATGGTGAGTTGTGTCTGGTTTGTGAAGTCATAACTGCTTCACATATGTTATTTTTTGTATGTCTCTTAATAGTCCAGTAAATTTGACAATGTTCCCATTTTTAAAATGAGGAAACCACCTCAGTAATAGAGTAACTTGACTCCTATTACAGATTAATTGAATGTGTTCTGTCCAAATTTACACATGGAAATTGTAACTCTAGTGGTATTGGGTGGGAGGTTGGGCCTTTGTGGACTCTGGGAGGTAATTAGGTCACAGGACTGGAGCCTTCAGGGGTCAGAATAGTGCCTTTGGGGAAAAGACCCCAGTGAGCACCTTTCTGGTCTTTTCTACCACATGGAGATACAATGAGAAGATAGTAGTTGGCCCCAGAAAAGGGCCCCTGAGCAGAATGGGATTGTGCTAGACTTCCAGGCTCCTGAACCTGGTGTACTAGTAAGTTCCTTGAGAAACTGTTCTTCCTGTGGCTTTCCCTATGAACTCCGTCACCTTGGTCCTGTAGTTTCCCTCCTAGAAGTTCCTCTTGCCCAGTTCCTGGCACATCAGGGACAAGAACATCACAGTTCTATGAGCAATAGCCAGAGCGGTAGGACAGTGGATAACAGGCAACTTGCAGCCCCTGCTACACTGATATTTCAGCATTCTTTTTTGGGTGTTTTTTATTTTGCTCACTTAAGATTTTTTTTTTTTCTTTTTTCTATAGTCTTGATCTCTGAAGACTGTCTGGAAAGTTAGTGTATTATGAACAACCATTTATTGAGTGGCCATAGTGTGCTTACTAATATTGAAAGAATATGAGAATACCATCTTTACTTCCTCATTAGACCTAAGCTTCTCTGTACTGTGATAGATTAAGCCTTTCAGCTCTCCAAATCAATCACCCTTCCTTTTCTTGTAGGGTTTTAGATGCAGATGACATATTCTAGGAAAGAGGGATTGAATATAGCATTAGGAGTTGCTATAATCTATAGCTTATGTCACTCCTACTTTATGATTTTGATGGGCCCATAATTTAACATTCACCTTTGAAATATTTTCTCTGAACCTACAAAATGAACCATCATTAAGGCCATTTGATAATTTTTGAGATACTGTACATTATTCAGTCTGTGTATGAATGATTAGGCTCTTTGTAATTTCTGCAAAATTAAGCTTGGTTAGTGATGTTTTTTCCCTTCACAGTGTAAATATAAAAGATTATGAAATAATGATCACATTGGTAAATTTTAATTTGTTGTTTTCATAATAAGAATTATGTATATGGTTATATTGGTCTTTCTACCCATGTTAGTAGAAATAGTAGTACAAGTTGCAAAAGATGATTTAAAGATAAAAAATAAAGCTGGGCACAGTGGGGCATGCCTGTACTTCCTGCATTCTCTGAGGCTGAGGCAGGAGCATGGCATGTTTATTGACTCAGAGAAACCTTGTCCCAAAAAAATAAATAAAAATAAAAAGGCAGCTAGGATGTGATAACTGTAAAGCTATAATAAGTTCAAAGAGTATACTTCATTTTAATTGATGATCTGAGTAGCTCATTCAGTATGTGATCTATGTTATGTTAAAGTAAAAGTAGACTTGTTGATGTTTTTCCTTTTAGGTATATAATCATAACACAATTGCTTTGAAGATGTCACAAAAGAAATATGCATGTTTACTCTAGTGGCTTAGGGTCTCCAGAATTAATGAGTCAAACAGAACAGGATATAGCATCAGAAATGAGTTCCTGCTGTTCCTGCTGTTGACCTACAATGGTTGCATCCTCACTAAAAAAAAAGTAGTCATTGCCCTGCACACTGGCCTCTATTCCAGAAACAGAAGCAGAACCTTGCTTCTTTTGTCTCTGAGGACCTCTTCCTTTGTACTCTGCCAGGCTTCACAATGAAATGTTTTTAGTGCTATGGTCTCATGTCAGGAAATGTTTCATGAATCTCAGAAAAACTAAATATATCTTCAAATACAACTATAATATGTCTTACACAACTATAAATACAAATGTTTCATGAATCCCAGAAAAACTATAAATACATCTTGTGGTCATTGGTTGTACCACAAAGCATATAAAGAGGTCTGAATTCAGGTGTGTGCTTGGCTCTGTATTTGCATTTATTTTGTTCTGGGCTTTCCCTTGTCTCAATGCAAGAAAAGTATCAAGCTCGTCAGTAGTGGTGAGGTTGTCATTTTAGCTGTCATCTTTAGACTGAAGAGAATATTCAGAGATTGGCTATTTTGTCTCACCTGCAGCCTGTAGGTAGTGTCTGGCTCATGTTGGACAGGTCAGTTAGAACAGGCTTTGTTGTTAAGGGCCCTTACAGAAGCACACTCAGAAATTTCCAGAGTAATCTTTCAGTTAGCTCAGTTAAATCGAAACAAACTGTTCCTGTCCACTGGTCAAGTTCTGTATTTCTTAAGAAATCTCTATTTTTATTTGTAGCTTAGATAATTAAAGAAAATTGCTAGTAGCTTGAAGTTTTTCTTCTTTCTGTTTTCATACTAAAGATGATAATTTTGCTAAATTATGTAAAATACATTTCTTAAGGTCAAGATATCTGGGCAAATGTTTATTCCATAATAGTGTATTATTCTTTTGATTCTGGCAGCTTCTCTTAACAAAAAAGTAAATTTTTAAAAATATGAGAATTTTCATATTTTGTTTTCTTATACATTGAGTGGTAGCCTGATTCTGCCTATTTATAACTCCCTTGAGCTAAAATCATCCAGCACAATATGCTCCAGGTAAAACCTTGCTTAATTTTCATATCATTTCATGAACTCTTTCCCATTCTTTGTTTCATATATCACTCTCTGCACTGACTCTAATGTTTGTAAGAAGTTAAATGAGAGATTGAAATAAAATAAAAGAAATGCAGCTTTAAATAGTCTTTGCAAGCGAGGCACAGCTGATTGTAGTTGTCCTTACCCAAAGCAAGCCATATAAGAAACACACCTGCATTCTGATAGCCTCAGGCTGCAGAGGTTACCTCTGGCTCTGTGGCCCTATGGTTGCCCATTAGCCACAGACTGGCCAGGGGAGTGTCATCAGCCCTGGATAGACTCCTCTTCCTGGGGCAAGCTGGGTGCCTGCTGCAGAAAAATGCTGATTTTAAGCAGTTACCTGGGTAGCCAGCTGGGAAGGGGGAAGATCCCCACACTGCCACTCAAAATGCAAAGCCTCCAACTTTGGAAATGAGAGGTAAGCGAGCAAGGACAAAGAGACAAGGAGGGGCCCGCTGAGGTCTACAGTGGGGTGACGTCAGTTTCAACTTGATTGTCAAGGCTGAGTTTTCTCTTTTCGGCTGACAAGGCAAATGTAGTTTCTTCTTGCTGTACTACTTGGATAAGCATCTTGGTGTTGTAAGTCTTTCTATTTTCTTACCTACCTCACATCTGGGCCCTTCTGTCCTCTTCGTTGCATTTAAAGGTGGTCAAAAAAGTAAATAAAAAGATGATCAAGATATAAAGTACTTTGGAAAGTCCCCACTCCATGGCTCACTAAATATATAGAAATGTACCTGTCTTCTTCCTGAAATATAATATGCAAGTACATGAGAGTTGACTTGAGATGAGTCTGCTATGGGCTGCAGACTACTACAGAAACACCATGAGTTTTTATTCTACTGTTTTTCCTTTGTGTATTGCAGGCACTCCCCTTCCTCCTCCATATTCATATTTCTGAGGCTTTGGATAGTTCACTGGGCTAGGCAGTGTGTGCATAACTCTTACAAATTAGTTGCTTTAAGCCTTTCTTACCTCTCCATTGATTTCAGAATGAAGGTCAGAGTCCTTAATCTAGGCGTATATGATCTGGCTTTTTAAAAACTCTGCTACCTAATAAAGCCTACAAAACTCAGTGGCATTTAAGAAAATAAAAACTTTTAATTTCTTATGATTTGGGGGGTTAGTTGGCCACATAGCTCTTGAGCTGATTTCACTTAGGAACACTCACCTGCTCTGTTTAATTGGATGATGCTGAGCCAGAAGTCCCACTATGGCTTCCCTCCTGTGTCTGGCCTTCGGTACGGACTCTCCTCTCCAGTCTATGGGTTCTCTTCCATGGAAGGTGTTTTCCTTCCAGTGGCTGGTTTCCTATTTGGTGATCTCAAAGCAACATTGCAAAAGAGTGAAAGTGATCCAGGTGCAGCAGTGTATGTCTGTTGTCCCAGTTACTCTAGAGTCTGAGGCTGGAGGATCCCTGGAATTTAAGAGCTCAGGACCAGCCTACAGGCTGGGTATGGTGGCACATGCCTATAATCCCAGAACCTGGGAGGCTGAGGCAGGAGGATTGTTGAGAGTTTGAGGCCAATCTGGGCTACTAAGTGAGCTCAAGCCCAGCCTAAACTGCATAGCAAGACCCTGTCTGAAAAAGACCACAAAAAAAAAAAAAAAAAAAAAAAGACCAGCCTAGGCAACATAGAGAGATGCTGTCCCTTCAGATCAAAACAAACCCCAAAGATGGCAGTCACCGTGCCCCTTGAGCTTCCTTCTACATATCTCACAGGGGCTGCCTTCAGTAGGCCAACCCCACCTCTGTGGTGGGGTTAGTGATAGAGAACTAATCTTTAAAATTATCCTCTGCTCTTTATCTTTTATATTTTAATTGCTAAACTTCTTTCAGTTTTTTAAAGTCATATTATTTTCCAATTTTAGGCCTGAAAATACGTTTTTCTTCATCTAGAATATTGTTCCTTACCTATTTTTTCTAGATAGCAGCTATACATACTTCAGACTTTCACTTCAGTGGCATTTACTGAGGTTGCCTTTTTGGATCTTATATTTTAGATTTGGAGTAATAGAAGGAATAATATAGACCCTTATCTGTTACCTGATAATTTTCTTTGCTTTCCTTGTCTTTTAGAGAATTTTAAAGGTTTTCTTTTGGGGGGGTTGTCTTTCCTGAGAAACAGAATACTATACAAGGGCAGTATTGTTATAGACAGCTGAGATAGATAGAAATACTATAGGCAGTCAGACAGGGCTGGGCCCTTGAAGAAGCCAACATAAAAGATAAGATACCTGTGGGCCAGACCTCAAGACGAAAGACTAAACAAATACATCCACATACCTCCCTAGAGATGAACAGCAGGGATTGACCACCTTGAAGAGTCTTTGACCCAACCCTTACGGGAAAAGCCCCTGACCTAACCGTTATGGGAAAAGCCCCGCTCTGCATGCCCGCTTGTTACGTGACTCGCTTTCCCATTTGATCCTAGTCCACTCAGTCTTACCTGGACAATTATACCTGTAATCTTATTGGTGGACCATAGTTTTGTCCATTTCCCCTACCATTGGACCTGCCTCACCTCATGGTTTTTCCCTATAAAAGCCCCTAAAAAAGACAGAGTCAGGGGTAACCCACTCGGGCCCCCCTTCTGTCCCTCTCTTGAACAGAAGCTTTCTTTCTCCCAATAAATATATTCTGCTCTTAGCCTCCGTTGTTCCTAAAATTCATTCTTCGGTTTTAGAGAACACAAACTTGTCTGATATCATTCAGGTTGGGATATTTATTTTCCTATATCAGTATCTGCGTTGTTCTTACCTAATGTATTGTACCTAGCATGGTGACTGGAAGTGCAGATTCTTATTGGTGTTTGCTCACATGATGATTTCAGTAGTTCCTTTTGGGGTATGCTACCCCCCTTTTAAATCTTTTTTTCTCAGTATAGCGGTAGAGAATCAAGGAAATAGTCCAATTAAAAGAAGGACTTGATTTTATAATTAGGTTGATAGCATTCTCTTAAACTTATTGGGCCATTAGTTCTGTTAGATCACTAGTTAGTACAGACTAAACATTTGGAAAATGTCCTGCCTATACTTTATATAAATAGATGGTTAAGGCTGTTACAGTAAACTAAGTCTTTTTTTGTAAGAGTGGAGAAAGATTTTTCCTTACCTCATCCAACCTGTTGTTTCTTCTTTTTCCTTTGGTTTATTTTTATTGGTACATATTTGTCATACATATTGATCACATTCAGCATAGAAAATTTATACCTGTACATAATATATCTTAATACTTTTTTTCACAATTAATTCTCCTCATTTTGATCCCCTTCCCCTCCATATTTAAGAAAGCTTGTTTCCATCTGCCCATTCCATTTGAACATGTTTTTCCTACTTTCCAATATCTGCCCTCCCTTGTGCACCCTATTTACACTTCAGGTTTCTCACACAAGAGAAACAATGCTACATTTAAACTTGTGTGTCTGATTTATTTCACTATTATAGTCTCAAGGTACATTCATTTTCCTATAAATAACTGAAGTTTGTCCCTTTTTATTCCTTAGCCTGTTGAAGGGCATGTGGGCTGTTTACAGAATTTTGCCCTTATAAATTGTGCTGCTCTAAATGTGGGTATGCATACATGACTATGGTATGATGCTTTTAACTCTTTGGGGAGATACCTAGAAGTGGAACAGATGGGTCAAATGAAACCTCTAGTTTTATTTTTTGAGGACTCTCCATACTGATTTCCATAGTGGTTGTACCAGTTGTGCATTCCTACCAGCAATGGAGAAAGCAGAGATCTTAATACAAAACCAGAAACAGTCTGTTGGAAGATAGAATAGGTAAAGCTCTCAAAGGTATAGGTGTAGGCAAAGATTTTATGAACAAAACCCTGATTACATGGGAAATATTACAAAGAATCAACAACTGAGATCACATCAAATTAAAAAGCTTTTGCACAGCAGAAGAAACCAGCAACAGGGTGAAGAGACAACCTACCAAGTGGGAAGAAATTTTTATCAACTACTCTTCAGATAAAGGGCTAACACCTAAAATATATAAAGAACTGGAAAAAAAAATGAAGCCCCACCAAATTTAAAGATCTGACCCAAAAATAGGCATCTAAAATGAATAGACATTCAATAGATGAAGAAATATAAACAGCAAATACATGAAAAAATGTTCAGCATCACTGATCATTTGAGAAATGCGAGTAAAACAGCATTGAGATTCCATCTCACTCCAGAAAGAATAGCTATTATCAAGAAATCAACCAGTAACAAATGTTGCCAAGGCTGTTTCTTCCTGTTCTGAACCTGTATTGTATTTAGAATCAGTTATTCATGCTAATTATACTCAAATTATTCCATGTGCATGACTTGGCTTCTAACCTAGGTTTCACTCTTTGAAAGAATACAGGTGTGTCCTTATACCTTACTTATGTTCTTTGCTGTATATACTATCATAAATAATTTCTAAACATTTGGCCATCCAAGATGTCTTTTACTCCAACCTGTATTTTTAGTGTTAACATGAGAGTTTGATGAGTCTATCTAATCCAGCTCACTAGGTAGCCAGCCACACTCTTGCCTCTGAATAATTTTTACCTTCTCATGCTAATATCCTTTTGCAGTCCCCTTTCAGACTGAAGAGGAGTGGCATTTGAACCCTAATAATGATAGAGGGAAAAGAAACTCCCAACTTGAAAGATTTCTGGGATGATTTCATGTTCTTTAAAGTCAAAGAATAAATTTTAAGCACAACGGAGGTTAAGAGCAGAATATATTTGTTGAGGGAAAGAAAGCTGTCTGAGGGGGACAGAAGGGGACCTGAGTGGGTTGCCAAGGAATTTGGTCTTTCCTAAGGTTTTTTTTTTGGTACTGGGAATTAAATTCAGGACCTTGTGCTTGCCAGGCAGGTGTTTGTGCCACTGAGCTATCTCCCAAGCCCTTTCCTAGGGATTTTTATATAGCAAATCCACAAGGTGAGGTGGGTTCAAGGTGGAAAACATGGGAACTCGCTACATACATATGAGGTGGGACAAAACTATTGTCATCCAATAGGATTACAAATATAATTGTTCAGGTAAAATTAATTAAATTGGGATCAAATGGGGAAGCAAGTCCCATGGCAAGCGGCATGAAAACAGAACAGGGGCCTTTTCCTGTAGGGGGTTGGGTTAGTGACTTCCTGGCTTTTTAAAAGTGATTGCTATCTATTTAGAATATCAATCCCTGAGGTCCATCCCTAGGGAGGCATGTGAGTGCATTTGTTTAATCTTTTGTCTTGAGGTCTGGCCCACAACTGCAAGGTATTTCATCTTCTCCCTGGAGGGCCCAGACCTGTCTGACTGCCTATAATATTTCTATCTATTGAGTTGTCTAAGCTTTTGGGCCTTTTGGCTAAGATCAAGTGTATTCAGTTGCCTACAACAATAATATGGTAGAAGTGAGAGAGTGTTACTCTCAAGGCTAGTTATAAGACATCGTGGCTTCTACCTTGCTTTCTATCCTTACTTCGGAATAAGATAGTTGCTCTAATGTGAAGCCATGCAAGGAATTTTTTAGAAGGGTCCATGGAGTGAGGAACTGAGGTCTCTTGCCAACAACTCTTGATATCCTTCAGCCACAGCCAAGCTTTTTGGGTGATTACTACACAGGCCAGCATTTTGACAGCAGCCACACAAGAGTGAAGACTGCCTCACTCAACTGCTCCTGACTCACTAAAACTGTGTGCGATAATGATAATGGCTGCTTTACATTAATACACTGTTCCCACTTTGCATTCTTTCTGAACTCCAAGGGAAGGACACAAAGGTATATCAGCTGAGTTTAGCCCGGGAAAGTTTCTCTCTGCCATGCTTAATACACAAAATAATTATTGAGAGACATGTGACAGTGGTTTCCCTGGATGCCTCACTTCCAGTACAGCTTGGTTAGATGCTTCCTAGAAGGATTTTACCCCCTTTCACACACTACCTATTCTTCATAAGATTAAAACTAAAAAGATAGTACTGTTAAGTACACACAGTCTAGTATAGGATAGTATAGCCTTCTACTTTATCTTACAAATGAACTATATGTATTTTGTTGCAAATGACTTAAATGGAGGAAGAATTTATTATATGGAGAAACAAAGTCTTGTATAACCTACAGATGCGGGTGGAATAGGGTCTCATGAAAGATGCAGAACAGAATAGAATAGAAAGTTACAAGGCCTCTTATTTTATCTCTTTCTTCTGAGTATTTTTCTTTCCAGATGATCTCTCTGATTTTCTGTCTACATCATGGAATTTGGAAGCCCCACAGTTCCCTATGACAACTTCGATTTATTGGTAGAATTTATCCTATGTCAATTTCTAAGCCAGTCAGTTCTTGCAGGGGTGGGGCGCTAAGGCTGCTCATGGCACATTCCTATAGATGTGTGTGTGTGTTTGTTGAGGGCAGTGGAATACTGAAGAGCAGTTTAGATTCTAATGCAGGAGCTTGAGGGGCACACAGATGCTTCAAAGATAATCTGCTACTTTAGGAGAGGATTTAGGAAACTCAGTTTTAGGAAAATCGATACATTATGTAATCTTTATGAGTCAACAAATTATCACCCTTTTGTTCCGCAAAGCAGCAATGGATGATAAAATGCTGAACGCAACTTCCTTCACCTTCCTCATTTCCACTTTAATTCTGTGCTGTATCTTCTACCGTCAAGAACTTCAGTATTTTGGGGTAAAAGCTTATTACACATCCTAAAAGCCAGAATTAAATAGTGTGTTGATAATGCATCTGTATGAAATCTGTAAGGAAAGGAGTTATTCTTCACTGTTTCAGATCACCACCAGGATATAATGCATGTGGAAACAGTAGAGGGGGTATGAACAAATGCCATCTTCTGGTCATTGTAAACTCAAATACTGTCCTGAATTGCAGCTGAATGAGCATGACATTTCAGATGTCCTTATTCACCATGTACCACTCAGGACCAGGAGATGTGAAATACTTTCTCCTTGCACAATCTAATGAAGTGATTTTAATAGAGCATAAATCACAGGTTTCCAACAAGGGCTTCCTTGGCTTAATTTAAGCTGAAATAAGAGAAAATGAGCATAAAATTGATACAGGAATCAGACCACAAAAGTGGAAGTTCAAAATGTTCACTAGAAAATAGTTGAGTGAAATTTTTTGAAATGTTTATGAACATTGTGTTCACAAACAGAAAATTTCATACAGCTTCTCTGTATTCTAAAATGCTTGTGTCCTCAGTCTCTTTATCTATTTTCTGAAATATTTGCTAATTTCAAGTTTTAGTGAAGTATAGGTTGAGCATCCTTAATTTCAAAACCCAAAATTGCAAATGCGTTTAAAAATGTACAGCTTTTTGAGCACTGACATGATGCCACAAGTGGGAAATTCTAAACCTTAAAACTTTGTTTCATGTACAAAATTATTAAAAATATTGTAGGAAATAGTCTTCAGGGTATGACATATCTACATATCTATCTCCATATAGAGATAGACATATAGATATATATGATTTTGTTTTAAATTTGGATCCCATCCCAAGATAACTCATTTTAATATAAACAAACACTTCTGGTCCCAAAGCATTTCAGATAAGGAATACTCAACCTATTCTCTAAATGGGATGGTGTTTCATTGGGGTGGGGGTTATTTTAAAACATGGATTAAATTAATGCCATAAAGCTTTTTGGTGAATGTACATATATGCTTTAGTTACAGTGCAGTAAAAAGCCACTTGTAGGAAAGTATAGCTGTGAATTTTCATGCTGGTGTACCCAGAATTGGACTAGAATCCACACAGACAATGGCAGAGTTTTATGTGTATAAACCAGTGATGGTGAACCACTTAGAGACTTGAGTGCCCAAACTGTAACCCAAAACCCACTTATTTATCACAAAGTGCCAATACTGCAATTAAATCCGGATACTGAGGTTTTACTTTTGAAAACACAACTCATACATTAACATCTTCTGTCTTAAAAGAAATACAACATGTGTGCTATAGGTTTGCTGCCACTGCTCTACAATGTAATTTAAAAACAAACTGAAGAGAACACAAAGATTCAGTGGTCTTTTGGGACAAGTCCATTATACTCCAAGGAGCTAATAGCTAAGGCTGAGGCACAATAGGAAGAACCTGGTGTTTAGTTTAGGCACACGTATTTTTAAATGACATTTACCCTTTTTGGAAAGCTGTGAGATACACAAGGGATCTTTCCTTTTTCCACAGATAAGCTCTTGGTGTAAGTGCTTTGCCTGGAATCACAGTTATTGATATGTGGAAGAACAGATTAGAACTCAGAGTTTCTAACCCAACCTGCTTTCTACTTTCTAGCCCTTTGGCACTCCGCATTCAACTTCATATTCTGAATTAGTACTCTGGGTTGATTTACAGCAGGCCTCTGCAAGGCCTGTTGTTTGTGGTTTGTGGTATCTTGTTTGTGGGGATTTGTTACAAACTTTTATGGCTTTCCTAGCATTGAAGGGGTCTCAAGTTACTTGAGGTAGAATTATTAGAATTATGCAGTATTTTGTGGATTGGATTGAATTTCAGACATAAATGTTCTTTGATTTCGTATTTGTTCTCTGCTGTGTGAATTTTGAGTTAGACTGAAGAGGAAACATGAATGAATTATACAGAGAGGTAGGAGAATGATGCTCAGTGAATGTATTCATTGTCACAGGCTTTTTTCATTGACTACTTTGAAAGGTATCCGTGATATCCTCTTAGGTCCTACCCACACATCAGTGTACTTTAGAAAGCTCAAATGGACACACTTACTTGTAACCCCAGCTACTGGGGAGGCTGAGGCAGAAGGACCACAGTTTGGAGGCCAGCCTGGGCAACACAGTGAGATCAGTTCTCAAAATTAAGGGAGGGGAAAAGAGAGAAAGAGAAGAAAAAACAGCTGGGGATATAGCTTGATGCTAGATATTACTAGTGTGTTTCCCTAGCATGGCTAGGCCCTGGGTTCTACCCCTAGTACCACAAACAACAATAAAAACCCAAAACCTCTTGATAATTTCATTGTTTTGCTCAGACCCTAGAGTAATAGGTGCATTTTATGGTGTGGTTTTCCTTATGTAACAGTTCCCATTGTGGTTGCTTTCCTTGAGGAAATAGGTTTTCTTTGTGTGTTGGTACTAGGGATTGTTGAATACAGGGCCTTTGTACTGAGCTACATTCCTAGCTTTTTTTAAAAAATTTTGAGACAAGGTCTCATTAAATTGCTAAGTTGCCCAGGATGGGTTTAGATTTAAGATGCTACTGCTTCAGTCTTTCAGAGTACTGGGATTGTGGGTGTGTGCTACTACACCCAGCTGAGAAGGTAGGTTTACAAGGAGAAATTACATCTTTCATATTGAAAAGAAGCCATTAACCATTTTCTGTAGTGGTTAGAACCATGGAAATTAGACTTAGTGTAGTTGGGGATGTAGTACACAATTTTAGAATCTTTCAGGTGAAGGAAAAGAAGGCAGTTGTGTACTAGGACCCCTTGGTGGTGTGGCTGTGTTGGGAGATGTAGAAATGTGGAGTTGGTCTTCCTGCTGTATAGCAGTTGGGTCCAGTAGGAAATTGGCATGATTTTAGTCCATGCACTCCTGACAAATAATGCATCCAGTTTCTGTTTAAAGAGTCTTGCTTCAGTCTGCCTAATGTGTGCGAGGCCCTGGGATGGACCTGCAGTGCCCAAAAGAACAAACACCCAACCTCATGGAGAAAGAGACATAATTGTAGTATGTGAAAGCAATTTATGTGGCATAATAGGAAGTGAAAATGCTAGGAAAGAAAATAGAACAGAATAAACGGGATCATGTATAGCAGAGGGACTTGGGTTGCAGTTTTTAAAAGTGATCATATTCCTCAAATGGCTTAATTTTCAGATATTTCACATTGTGATAGATTTTCCACAAGGGGTATGCTGTATTGAGTGGTTGTGCTGGCCAAGCACCAGGTGTGGTCTGCTGGCCTGCTGTGCAGACAGGATCTTCTTTCTTGCCTGTGCTTTGTGTTGGCATACCTAACAGCACCCTTTCTGTCTCCTGGACCCCCAAGTGACATTCTTTGCTAGTGTTGATCCTGTGGTCAGCCTAAACCACAAGTTCCTTTCCACAGGAATACTTGTCAGCCAAACCAGTTTTCTTGAATTGGATTGAAGCTAGAAGCTGCACTGTACATTTATCTCTGTGGTTTCTCATTATTTAAAAAAAAAAAAAACAACAAACAACTATGGGGGCAGCTTGATTTATTGGCAGATAAATCTGCATGTGACATCTCTGGTTCTTTAGGCATCTTGAAGCAGTGTTTTCCTAGGCCACCCTTGATATGTGAAGAGATTGAAAACAATTATAGTTCATGGGATTAAATGACAAAGCCACAGCCTTTACAAATCATTTTCAGTAGGTGTGGTTATGTTAAGGAAAACTGTCCTTTTGGTCTCCATGAATCTGTAATGTCTTTTAATACTTGCAGATCTGTATTTGGGGGTGGGGCGAGAACACTAGTTTTGGATTGTCTATAAAGATGACTGATTCTAGTGTAACATTTTTACTTATATTTATCTTCAGGACTCCCTTCTGTTTGAAGTGAGTGATACTGATTTTCCTTTTAGAAAAAATAAAATTTATTTTCAGTTTTAATCTATTCAAGGTGAAAGATGAATTTATTTAAAATACTACATAAATAACAGGTGGTTTTGAAATGTGACAAATTATGGAAGTGGCTCTTCAGTGTCTGAAGTCTGGTTAATACTTGTCAAAGTTGCATGGGCAGTAGTAGAGATATATTCTTTTTAAAATCTCTGCTTATAAAATAAATAGCATTTTAAAGTTAAAGTATCTAATTAAAATCTTGCATGTAAAGAGCATGAAGTCTGGATCCAAACTACCTCGATTTGAGTCTGTCTTTTACTAATTATATGGTCTGAGTGAGTACTTAATGCCTGGCCCCTCCATCTACAAATGGGGATGAAAGTATTTCAAAGGGTAGGTGTGAAGATTAAATGAGTTAATACATTAAGGATTGTGGTTGATATTTTTGGAGAAGGTGAGGTTCTTTGGATTTATTAATCTAGCTGAACAAACATGTGCCAATTCTTGAATGGAAATAATTATATTATGTTAATACAGTGAACAAAGTTGTCATTGTTCCGTTTCAAATTGCATTGGGGAATGATGTCACTGACCTTGTGTCATAGGCAGCTGAGTTAGACAGAAATATTATAGGCATTCAGATAGGCCCTTGAAGGAGCCAGTGCAAAAGATGGGATAACTTGCCAATGGAGAGATAGGCACTTACGCTGTGGGCCAGATCTCAAGACAAAAGATTAAACAGATGCACCCACATACTTCTGTAGGGATAGACATCAGGTATTGATATTCTAAATAGGTAGCTGATCACATTAAAAAAACCAAGGAGAGTCACTAGGCTAATCCTCTACAGAAAAGGCCCCTATTCTGTGTTCATGCCTGCTTGCTGTGTGACTTGCTTCTGCATTTGATCCCAATTTAATCAATTTTACCTGAACAGTTATACTTGTAATCTTATTGGCTGACAAGTTTTGTCTCACCTTGTGGTTTTGCTCTATAAAATCCCTGGGAAGGGCAAGGTCCTTGGCAACCCACTCAGGGCCCCTTCTGTCCCTCTCTCAGACAGAAGCTTTCTTTCCTTTAAGAAGTACATTCTGCTCTTAACCTCCATTGTTCCTAACATTCATTCTTTGATTTTAAAAAACACAAACACCCAGATATCCTTCAGGATGAGAGTTTCTTTCCCCTGTTTAACTTCGGTTGTTTATGATTGTCCTGATTCGGTCAAAGTGGGCTTTGTTTTACACTATCCTGGGCAAAGTGCTCTTTATTGTTATTCAGCCATTTGTTCTTTCAGCCAATTTTTAAATATTAAAAAGTATGTACAAACACTCCCTATTCTGACTTTTGTTATACCTTGGAGTTACATTTTAAGGGAGGTACCAGGGCTGGTTTAGTAGCGAGGAATTGGAAATGTGAAGATGCCTTAATAATGGGCCTAATTTTCTTCTGCCATATCCTGGCTTAAATGACAGGATATCTGTTGGTGTTGAGCAGTAGAAATAAATGAGACTGACACAGGCCTAGGGGGGCAACCTTATGGGTCGGGGGCAACTCCATGAACTAAGCTCTCCCACAGACTGTTTCAAGAGGAAATAAAAGGAGCCTGTGTCCAGCCAAATTTGGGTAAGACTAGAGTATGTGAACCTCCATAGATGTATTTATTCACATGACTTCTTGAGGTTTTTCTGGACAAAAATTCATCCAGATGCTCTAAAAATGCAAATAATAATAGTTAACTTTTGTTTTGAAATTACTACATGCCAGGAGTGATTTTGAGGACTTTGCCTGTATCCTCCTAGTCACCTTATAAGATAGGCACAGCTGTTTTCTCCTGTTGGACAGAGAAGGAAGCTGGCTGGAGCTGAGTTGGGGGAGTGTCAGATGTGCAGCTTCCTAAGCTTACCTGGCCACAGACAGGTTTTGTGATGCGCCTGTATAACTAGGAACCCAACAAACCACACTGGAAAACTTGTTCTAATGCTTCCTGCAAACTGTGACAGACACAGAGGTAATTTTAGATCTAAGACAGCTTGACTCTGACCTCATGCTGTTGAACATCCTGGTTTCTACCCAGGGATTGAGAGCTCCTCTTTGGATCTGTGTGTTACATACATTTGTCTAACAGTGATATTCTTGTTTAATTTGATGTTAGTAATTCTAGAAGCTGGATTTACTGTACATACATTTAAGCAACAGATTTGGTTTTCCAATTTTGTAGTCTTTTGAACAGGGTTCTCTGCAGACTGATCTTTCTTAATTTGGGCACTTCAGGAACTTCTTTTAAAGGCAAGAACTTGATCTCTAGAAAGGAAAGGCAGATTGGAATGAGGTCAAGATCCTGCTTTACAAGGTGCTCACAGAGGGCGTTCAGGGTGAGAGCCGAAGCCCAGTAACTCAGTTCATGCTTCCTGCTTGATAGCCTCGGCAGCCTGCGCAATCACCACCTGTTCTTGACAGCAATGGGACGAGTCCACAGGCTTTAAGACTCACCCCAGACTACTGATGCGAGCAACAAGAGTGTCTCCATACTGCTTACATATATGAACGTTATATGAACCCATGGTGACCGGGTGGGCAGCGGAGAGAGAACCTCCCGGAGGAATGCCACTCAGACACGGCAATATAGCAACATGTGAAGGACAGAGAGGAGGGAGGTGGATATCCTGAACTCGGGAGGGATCTGAGATAGGAAGTGAAACCCTCGGAAAGTCTAAGCAGAACCTCCTC
>PVLD010008940.1:0-80437 GCA_004027595.1 Dinomys branickii
GATTCAAAATGTGGAGCTATAAATTCCAAAGGCAGTTCAGCAGGCGGAGGTCAGCTGCAAAGGCTGCTCCAATGATTCCTTCTCTTTGGGAGAATGTCCCTTAAGCTTTCTGCTGAGAGTTCTGCTTAAAAGGCTGTACAGATATTGGTTAGATACTCCCTACCTAGTGACCTGGGTGAGGTGTGTAAGACCGCTCCCCTGCCCTCCCAGGGTTCCCTGCAGGTATAGGGATGGATCTCCTCCCCCACTCGGTGATCTGGTCGCGATCGCCGATATCTCACCAGTTATTGGAGTCCCTGCAGGCATGAAGGTTCCAAGGTGCCAGTCTATCTTTTGGGGCTTTCTGCGCGGCCCGCCCGATGCGCGCGAAACGTGCGACCGCTGGGCGTTGCTGCCGCCAGAGAGCCGATCTCTGTCGGGAGTCGCCGGAGAGCTGCGCCGGCTCGGGAGGCGGGACGGACCGAGCTGTCCGTGTTCTCAGGGCGTTAGGACCCAGCAAATCTTCCTCCCCGCTCCCGGCGTTTGGGGCCCTCCGCGCGGCCCGCCCGACACGCGCGAAACGTGGGATTGCCGGGCGTCTCCGCTGCTAACAAGCCGATCTCTGTCGGGAGTCGCCGGAGAGCTGCACCGGCTCGGGAGGGCGGAGGGACCGAGCCGGCTTCGCTCCCACGGCGCTTGGACCGAGTCAAGCTTCCTCCCCGCGCGGATCGTCCCTGACTCCCAGAGTCTGGGGCTTTCCCACGTCTCGCCCCGGCAGCCTGGTCCGCCCTACCACATCTCCCCCGGCATCTCAGAGAAATACGCCCAGTTTGAACTTCCCAGCCGAGGTCCCGGCATTCACGCTCGCCAAGTCTGTCTCGAGCTGGTGGTGTTTATTAAGGAGGATCGCTCCCTTGCTGCTCACCTGGTCGCCATCTTCCCTTCTTGTCTACTGTAACTCTTCTACTAGCCTTGTGCTGTTGTCCTCACTAGCTGGGTTGAAGCCAAAAGAACTGCAACTTGGATAGGGGCCCATTTTCAGCCCACTCCTAAGGATCAGAATAGCACCTTAGCCACCCCCACCCCCCGCCGTCGACAGACCAGAACTAGTCCATTTTTAATGTTTCGATTTTTGATACAGTCTCACTAAGTCACTAAATTGACCAGGCTGGACTGAATTTGTAATCCACCAGTCTCAGCCTGACAGAAATCTGGAATTACAGGCCTGAGTCAGCACACCTGGCTCAAAAACGCTTTTTTTTAAAAAAAAGAAAATGAAAAAAGGAAAGAGGATAAAAGCAGCACTTACTGAAACTGATTTCCTAGCTAGAAACTCCAGATTGGATATTTTTTCTTTCTTTCTTTCTTTTTTTTTTGTCAAAAAGACAGAACTGGTGCACAAAATATTTCAAAACTAAAGTGAACTCAAACAGAACTCAGTTAAAATATTTTATCTGGTTCAATTTCTTTAGCTCTTTCATTGAAATTTTGTTTCTTTCAGACAGAAAATACTATGTTACATCAATATTTTAAGAATAACTTTGGAAAAAATGTTGCTTTTCAATGATATTGCTCCCTAACTAGTGTTTATAGAAAAGAACTGCAGAACAAATGTAGCAAAAGAAATGATCAGTGCGGGATATGTTTCTGCCTGCAAACCCAGTGAGAGTTGCACAGAACCCCATGCAGGTGCTTTTCCCTCGAGCTTCCCCCCTCTCCCTTTGCTTCTGTGTGCTTCGGAGGCAACTGGTCACAGTCCTGGTCCAAGAAAAATTTATCTGCCCCAAACTACGTGGAAATTGAAACTAATTTCATTTTTATGAAACCGTTTTGAGGAAGAGCAGACCAATGGGCTCATCTAATTGCTAATTTTAAATAGTGTATCCATGAAAGAATACTTTTTTTAAAAAGGTAAGTGTTCGCGATATTCAGTTGGGAGGATACCCGGGATCCCTGGCCCGGAGCCTAGAGCCAGACCATGAGTAATGAGGTAGTAGGGATTTGCTATAGCTCAGAAAAAAGCCAGCAGGGAAGCTGGTGGAGGGGATGAGAAAGAGGCTGGTGGGAAGGATACAAAGAAGCCGGTCAGGGAATCCTGGAGCGCGAGGGGAGAGCTAGGCGTTCAGAAAGGCTCTGGGCAGGCAGGTGGTCTTTTGAGTGTTTGTCTCAGTCAAGCCCAGTTTCTCAGTCTTTGAGATTTGCCTGTCATTAAGTTTTGTAAGCACAGTATTACATTTTCCTAAATGTAGGCTATTTGTCACCTTAGAAATTGCTGGCTTTTTTTGTGGAAAAGAATGAAGAGCAGCTGCCCAAGACAGCCACCCAATTTTCTCTGCATGGGAGCATTGTCCACTGAATATCCATTTTCAATTGCATCTCACAATCCACAGATGGCACCACCTTATGATTTATGAATGAAATCACTCATTAGAAGGATGTATCTTTATTGGACAGATAAGATAATTTCTTATGCATAAAATTTGGTAGTCTTTTATTTCATTAATAATCCACAGCTTTGTTCCTGAGGTAGCCAAAGCTGGTGAGGGGTTCTGTTCAGTATTGTTTGGAGATCTACCACATTCTTATATTCCCTAATATTTACAGCCCTCCCAGGCTGGGTCCACACAAGCCAGTAAAGTAGCTCTGCTTTCCTTGATGGGGACAAGTGAATAGACAGATGTGGGTATAGAAAACAGGTATTTGGCTGTCTTCTGCACTTTGAGGAGGTCTAAGAGAGCCCATCTTCCCCAAAATACATCACCCAAAGGAATCTGGAGATTGTTTTTAGCTCTTTATTTTTTAAGCACAGATTATCCTTAGCAAATTAATACCATAATCTCATAATATGTTAGATGGAATTTATTGTATTATACAGGATTAAATTCAGCAAACATTTATCAACCACATTTTATGTTTGAATCACAAAGTTTATTTACTTTGTGGGATGCAAATAAGGAAGTTATCCTAGCAGCTGGATAGCCTCCAGACTACCACAATGTTTCTTAGAGGTAGACTGTCTTTTGTAGTGGCCCCAAGGGTAGAATTGAATAATAGTGTTTACTGAATAAATATGTTAGTAATTTATTCCAGTGGGTTCCTCATGCACACAAATATTTAAGGTCAATACAGTATGAGTATCATGGGAATATTTAAATTGTCTTGGCAAAGAGAAGAACAGAAGATGATTAGAGGATATTTCATTTAGCTTACTATGCAATAGGATTTAGGCAGCCTATGGAAAACATTATAGAAATTTTTATTAAAGGGTTAGGAGAAACAGATTTTTTAATAAAAAGGATGATACTACTTGAAGAATGGGATTATTGCTTATAGAGAAATATGGCAGGAAACAAGAAACCATATTTGTGACTAGAAATGGAGTCTTAACAGTGCTTTGTAAAAGAACATGGACCCTGTTTCTAAAATAAGCAGTAGGGAGCTACCGAGGAGACCAGCGTGAGCCTGTACTGTGGATTGGTCTTGAATGCTTCCCAGTGACCTGTGTGTGGAAAGCTTGTGGCACTTTGGGGAGGAGGTGGGACTTTAGGAAGTAAGGTTAGTGGAGGGTGATGGGAAGGTGCCTGGGGGACATTGTGAGCCTTTCTCTTTTTTGCTTCTTACTGCCATGAAGTGGGACTTTCCCATATCCTACACTCTCAAAGTCAATGACGAACAAACCATGCTCTAAAGCCAATGACACTGAGCCACACAAACCCTTCCCCTCATAGGCTTATTTCATCTTAAGTGTTTCTTATAGCAAAGGAAAGCTGAGTAGCATAGCAGGACATAGCAATCACTGGGTACTTGAGGTGAAATTCAGGGGCAAAAAGTGACTTTCCTACAGCACAGTAGAAGAGATTTTCCTCCTTTTTCAAGTCTCCTGGGATTCTAATTAGAAAAGATTTAAAAAAAAATTTTTTTTTTAGAAAAGATTTTTAGTAACTATATTCTAATGAAGACTGTGTTGTTTCCTCAGAGGGGGCCACTAGGCTGAACACCCTTCAGCTGATGAGCTGAAGGGTAGGATGAAGAGTTGGAGCCTACACTGGGTAGTGGACATAGCCTGTGAGGGAAGAAAAAGACAGAATTTACATATGTGAGAAAAGTAGTGACTGAAGGAGGTGTTCTTCAAACGCAAAGCTAAAATACTGTGAAAAAAACCCCTGTGAGCGTATCTTCAATAACTGTATTGTTGGTACTGTTTCCTGTGTCTTCTGAAATCCCAGCTACATGTTTTGAAATCCAGCCTATTGGCAAAGAGCAGGACACCCACACACTTAGTTCTTACCCTTACAAATCCCAAGTCGTGCCTACAGCTCAAAGTGCACCGTTCTTAGGGACTTTCAATGGTAGTCACATAGTCGTTCTTTTGATTTTTCATGATGGAGATTTAGAAAGGGCTCCTTTTATAAATCAGAGGATAAATGCAAAATGTCTCCTTTAAAAGAGGCCGCTATGTGGTACAAAGGCTTGGATTCAGTGTTTTAGAACTTGCTTTTTTATAGATGGATAATTATTAGAGGGTTATTACAAGTGGTTGAATGAAAAGGCAATTATGAGGAGACTGTGGACAAATCTGCCTTCATTTTGATTTGAATGTTGGAACATTCACTGTATTTGTTGTGTGTTTCTGGTAATGGAATTCAATCCTTTATCTTTTGTTAAAATGTTCTTCAATAATATATGATTATGCAGATGCATAGGAATAAAACATGCATTACAGAGTCAGTCTCCACAATCCTTTTCTTGTTAAGACAAATTTAAAGTCTATCTTTATATAACTACAATAGGAGTGTGAAATGTGGCTTTTGATTTGCTTAAGATATGCTTGAGTTTTTATTTTCCCCTACACTCACATAAAGAGGAACAAAATACAGAAACATTCCCAAGCTATCTTTTGAGCAAGTGAAAATGTGCAGATATTAATGGCAAATGTTACTGTGTTTTAATGTTTTATATCATTCTCTCTGAATTTTTCAATTCAACTTACATTAAAATATTTTAAAAATTGCATGCCTGTAATACATATTGTCCAAACTTGTGAACCATTTCTGTAAAGGCAACCTATATAGGCTATTTTCTAAAATTATTAAAAAGAATGAAACCCCTGCATCCCTAAGAAAAAGTAATTTGCGGAAATGATGTTTATCTTCATTCTCTGCCTAACTTATCTACTTTGGTTCCACAGCTTAACTGGAACAAACCTTTTTCAACTCTTTCTAATTATCTTTATTCTTATAATAAATTTATCACCCTACAACTACTTTAAACTTTCTTTTAAGACTGGTTATTACATTTTGTGTGCTGCTAATATGATGAAGAGAATCTTATAATAAGCATCAAATAAGTTGAGTTCTAATCCTTTATTCATCCCCCCGTGACATTAGGAAAATCAATTTTTCTGCTAGTGCTGGGCTGTGCCTTTGTAAAACTCAAACTCTCAAGACTGAGGGATCTCTAAAGCAACAGAATTTATTGAGTTGTTCAGTACCGGTCAGTCGAAAGAACAGATCCTGGATCAAGTTCCCACAGTTACCAGAAGGGAGTCCAGATAGCAGTTGGAAATATGTATGCTAGGTCTGTGATCCCAAAGTAGTTCTATAAGGAGAGCATGTTTCCACTAAGGCTACTTTGGGTATAAATGGCAGGAGTGGGATCATGTAAAGTAGAGAAAGTTTTGGGTTAAGAGGGCGGTCCAGGAGATTTAATGCTTGCTTCTGGATTGGATTAATAGTCTAGAAAGTTCTTTCGTAAAACAAGACAGTGGCTCCCAGTGGCCTACCATGAAGAACTTTCACTCAAGATTTCAACACACATTTAGGAGTGAGAAACTCTTTGGTTGGTTTGCTCAAAGCCATGGGCCCACTCAGTTCCCTTATCTCCCCTCCCCTCCACCCTCCAGGTATTAAAAGTATTTTTAAGATATCTCAGAAGTATTTTCTTGTTATCATCACTAAAAAGAGAAAAAACTATGGCATTGCTAGTTTAGATTATCTAAAAATTTAATCCCAGCATTGATATTATGTAATATAATTCATGTATTCCTACCTCTAAGTTAAATGCAGTTTACAAACAATTTATTTCAGTGGAATTATTTAAAGAGGAACTCGATCTTTTCACACTCTTCATTAATGTAGCATATAATGATAGTTCAGATATACATTTCATGTTCATTATTTCATCTCTTCAGTGTTTCCACAGCAATGCTCATCATGTCAGTAAATTTACAAGTAGAGACAATGAAAAGAATGGCGACATACAAAATATACTTACGCTTCACATCTAAACACCAGCATAATTGTAAACACACAGTGCTTGGGAGAACCTAAAACTATAGTTTAAACATTAGGGATTAGAATAATTATAGATTATATATATATATATATATATATATATTTTTTTTTTCCGGGACCGGGGATCGAACTCAGGGCCCTAGTGCTCAGCGGCAAGCACTTAGCCCACTGAGCTGTACCTCCAGCCCTCAGATTGTATATTTTATCCTAAGGTTCTTGAGTCTAGAATTTTCCAACAAGTTTGGTACTTTTGGCGTAGAGTTAACTCAATAACCCTGGGTTAACCCTCAGTGGCTCAAATTTTGCATATTCCCAGGAAAAGCGTATCTTCCGAGTAGTGCTGTGCAGCTCCTGGGAGACCAGGGAGTACTTGGTCTCAGAGGAGAGTTTTCATAGAGAGACCTTGGGTCACCCAGCACTAGTTAGTACAGATAGTTCGTGTTAATGATGTGATCTCCAGTGAATACCATTCCTGCATGAGAAGCTGGGAGAACGGGTCACTGAGGTCAGTCATGCAGAAGCTCCCCGCTCACGTGCCTGGGGACCAGAGAAAGCCTTGGGCGTCAGGCTTGAGTGAGCTTTCCGCACCAGGCAGGTGGTTTCAAATGTCACTGCTGGGAGGATTAAGAATCTATAGGCAACAACCATTGTTGAGTCCATGTCACCTTGTCTGTAAATCAGTTTTGATTATACTATTTCTTATGCTAATTTGTGTCTGTTTGTTAATATGTTTTTGTGCTTTCATTTTTTAAAATAAAAAAACAAAAAACAAAAAAAAGAATCTATAGGTAGTTGCCCCGGAGGGCACACCTGGAATCTTCCTTCAGGTTTCTGCGGGACTGTGGGCTTTGTTCAATTTTTTCCCCCTCAAAGATTTTAATCGGCATTCTTTTGTTATAAAAAACAGTAGCCGGCAGTATAATAGTGTTTCAAGTCTTATGAGTTCTTATATTGAACAACTGGGCCTGGGGGTAATTTGCAGACCCCTGACAAAGTATAGTTCAAGGCAGTTCAACCTCTTAATTAAAAATAGCACTTCAGAAAGCTTCCCCAAAGTGTTTATAATGTCAAACAAGATATTTTTAAATTTGAAAGTCATACAATTAACTTAAATTACTTTAGGAAAAAAATAGGATTTACTAGAAGCCCAGTACATATCATTAGAACATCTGATCATTTCACATCTCTATTACTAATTTTTTACCTTTCCGTGATTCCAAATGAATTGGAGCTAAGATTGAAATCACTTTTTCCTTCTTTCACTCATTAGCATAATATCCATCTGATGAACAAAAGCAAAGTAAATATCATTATATACCTTCAGATCATATTTATTTGGAAGCCTCATTAAGTGCTGGAATTAATGTCATGTACTTCATACATTTATTGTGGTTAGTGTTTAATTTTCAGGATAGCCAGATATCCTGTGAATGTTGCTTTACATTGATGAAAAACTGAGCCTAGAAAGTTAAAGAAATCACAGTGGTCATGTAATTGGAAGTGTCAGTTAGTCCTTAGACCAAAGCCTGTTGGAAATAAAGTTCATACATGTTCTCTGTTTCATGCTTGGTCCAAATTTCACCCTTACTCACATGCTACCTATTTCTTATTTAGTGGTAGACAGAATAAGCTATGGTGAAGCAGCTTTACTCCTCCCCTAAATATATAATGTAAATCACATGTAAATCTATCTACAGCTAGAGTACTTTATGTGGGAATATTTTAATTGCAGATTTATTTTTATTAACAGATATACAGCTATTTTATTTTCAATTATTTTTAAATTTTTATTTCATTAGCACTACAGAGCATGTTTGCAGTGCAGCTGGGGGAGCAGGTACATGTACATAATGCAGCGTGCTTCTCTCTCCTTAATCCCTTTCCTCTACCCACCCACCTCCCCCCTCTCTAAGTGCCCCTTCCCCATTTTTAAATTTTGTTGCTATTATTCTTAGCTAGTGTTTATTACATACAATGCTGACATTCATCATACGTACTTGGCACCTGCATATAGTATGTCTTAAAACTTCTTACTCTCTTACTTTCAATTCTTGTAGGAACTCTTTTAGTCTGTGTATATCAAGGAATTTTTCCATTTCTTCTAGACTGTCAGTATTATGGGTTATAAAATTTTCACAATTTATTCTCCAGTTAATAGCTGTAGAATGTGTAGTTATATTCCTTTTGCTTATTACTACTAGTAGTAGTTTGTATTCTTCCCTGTTCACTTTTTGCCAGCCTATGTGGAAATTTATAAATTCAATTGATATTTTAATATGGTCATCTTGTGGTTTCTTTGCTTTTCTATAATGTTAATGCTCATATATTAATCCATTTTTTCTACATAATCTTGTTTTAGATTGATATCCATTTGGTGGATAATAGTACATTAATTTTCAATATGTCCTTTTTTTCATTTAAAGATAAAAATCTTCCTTTTGCCACTGGTTTAACTGCATCCATAAATTTGCTTTTGAGTTTGCTTTTTCTTTCTTTTGTCAGACCTTTTTAGCCCACCCAGTAATTTCTTTTTACTCGTATGTCACATCCAGTTTTAGGATTTTCTCTTGTTTCATATTTTTGCTACTTCTCTGCAGAAATTTCTTATGTCTTTTCTCCTTATGTCTATATTTTTCTTATAAATACCTATGGGTGTTTATAATTCTAGTACTGGTGTCACTGAAAGGTCAATATTTCCTTAATGTTTTATGTGATGTATTTGGTTTCTCCTCATCTACCTAGTACTTTTTTTTTTTTAATTGTGAGCAGGTCACTGTAACTTCTACATTCTGAGGCCCAAATTTTGTCTTTGATTTGTTCCAGTAGGTTGGAAATTTACTAGTGAGTGGGCTTTATTTGAGGCCTAATTTCAGGCTGTTTTAGGATCTATCTGGCCAGATATTCATGAATACACTAAGGACATTTGGAGCTGGACAATTATTGTGTTGTGCACTGTAATATCCCTGTGCCTTGAGGCACCCAGGATTCTACCCACTAGATGCCAAGAGGACTCTCCTGCTAAGTGGAACAAATGACACGATCATTAGACATTGCCAAAATCCCTCCAGGAAGGTAAAAATCATCCCAATTGAGAACCACTGATCTGGAAGAACCATTTCTCTGGGACTAGAAGAACACTTTTCACATGTAACCTCAATTAAATGTCCAGGATTTTAGTTAGATGTCACTGCCTGGGTTGGTCAGCTCTCCAAAGCTTCTGTGGCTTAGACATGACTTCAGTGTACTCCCAGGACTTAGATGTTAAAATGTAATCAGCATCAGGAAGTCTTAAGCGTGTAGAACTTCATCTGATTGCAGTGTGTAGAGGCAGGCCTTTAGCAAGTGATTTATATTAGATAGGGTCATAAGTGTAAGCATAATTCATGCATGAATGCATGAGTACTCATGATCTATGACTGCATACCAATGGCTTTTTAAGAAGAGGGAGACCAGGACACACATATATGCAGTCACTGTCTCTTGTTGTTTGATACCCTGTATTACATTGGGACTTTGCTAGCAAAAAGGCCATCACTACATGTGGGTCTTCACCTTATACAAGAACCAAGGGCTAAAACAACCCTTTTTTTCTTTATTAATAAGCCTAACTTAAATATTCCAGTACAGTAACAGAACACAGACTAATATAATAGTCTTCTAGCTGCATGTGGCCTCTGGAATCTTAATTCAGCCCAAATCCCTCACTGTTTTCTGCCTGCCTTGTTGAGCATTATTTGTTTTTCCACCTTAGTCTTCAGTTGGAGACCCAGAGGACTTACCTGCAGGCATGTGAAATTCCCTCTCTCTCTTGCTGTCTCATACACGTTTCCTCATCTGCAGGTTTTATCAGTGAACTCTAAATACTTTGAACTATGAATTTTATTTCTTTAATGCACCAACAGTTCAGCTCTCTGTTTGGGCTCTGGTGTCTACGGCTATGATTTGGGTAATGATCCCTGGCAGAAAATAGAGGTTAAATGCAACTTATTATGTGTGGCTCCCCCGAATCAGTGATCACAGTCCTGGGTTGTCCACTGTTCTGCATTTGAAAATGGTTCTGCAGATGCTTATCCAAGTAAAATGTTTGCAGGGGAATTTAATGCATGATGATCATTACTCCTCTGGAACTGTTGTAAAGTTTGGAATCTGAATGTTTCTAGTTTTCTAACGTGTTCTCAAGAATCTTTTGTTTGCATAGCCACCCCAACACTGCCTGGGGTTCTTTGCTAGTTTTAGTGGGCTTACGCTTCTGTCCTTTGGTAGACACAGAAAGTGTTAGTCCTATCTAAAGGTATGGATATTTTCAGCAAAATGGATGCTATTGGTCTTTTAATTTTATTCAACACTTCTTTTACATCTTTTTAGTTTTAGTAGTCACTTTATCCATCTTTTCTTGCCTTCTGCACCTAACTATGTATTAAGAAAGCTACTTTCTTTGACTATAGTGATCTATTGCCTCAGCAAGAAGAGCCCATATTTGTAAATAATGCTCAGGAAGTTAAAAATAATACAACAAAATCTTTGTAAGAATTGTTTCCTTATTAACATTATTTCTTTCACATTCTTTCTCTTTCACTTGTAACTTCTTCTGAGACTAACTTTCTGATTGCTAATTTCATCATAAAACAAGTTCTCAGCCTCTTTTACATCTAATTTAACAAGAAATACATAAAACAGGTACTCAGGGACCAGAATTCCTAACACACTTCTGCTCTGCATTAGTGATATATTATTTGACAAATTACTCAGCACATTGGGTATCTCTGTCCAAATCCTTAAGGAGTTAGATACTTTCCAATGTTCTTTTCATGGCTAAATAGTATCTGGGGACTTAAAGACCTCTGAAATATTTCTCTTTTCTCAAAATGGTTAACTAATGCTCCTAAGGAAATTAAAGTTCCTATAAATGGTTTTATGCTATGATTGACAGAGGAAAATGTAATACTAAGAATAAAAGCCATGTGAAAAAATTTAAAGTGCTTTAGCAATATAATTTGATATCATAATTATTATGATTTCAAAGGGTCATATTCACATTTCCACCCTTTTGGTGCACTATATGGGGTAGCTCTTGAATACTTTCATGCTTTTATGATTTATGGTTTTCTGGAAAAGCAGAATGAAAGCCAAAATCACTTTTGTTACAAAAGAAATGCCACTATTCTCTTTTCAAACTGCTGCCTTACCTGTGCCTAACAGCCCCTGCCGCACATTTGGATGAATGCAGCATGTCTTGATCGTGTTGTGGGTCTGTTCCACGGCTCCACGCGGAAGCTCGGGAGGGCTGCGCTCGTGCGTGTGTACGCAATCGTCTAGTGCTGAGTGCAGGTCTGAATTCGGTCTCTGGGTGATGAAACCACAGCGGCACCACACGTGGGCTGAAGAAGTTAAAGTCCAGCGAAGATGTCTGTGAGGGCAGCCAGTGACTGTAAATGCAGCTGAGCGGTGTAAGGTGTACTGGGGAATCCTAAGCAAGAAATCAAATTTAAGAAATGTGAGCAGGTTTTTATTTCATCAATGGAGTTGAAAATATTTTCAGTTCCAATCACTTTTGTAAAAATCCAACCTCTTTCTTCTCAGTGTCTTTGCACGCGCCGCGCCTCTTGTCTTTAATGCTGTTTCCCTAACTTTCATTTTCCGTCGTCCTCGAATCAGCTGATACATTACTTTCTTTAAGGTCCTCCCTGTCCACATTATCAAAAATAGTTTCACTGCTGCAGTTAATTTCTCTAGGATTTTGGTTTTTAGCCACTTACAATTATCCACAATTAACTCACTTATTTTTGTTATTGTTTGTTACCAACTGATGGGACTAACTTTTTGGGTCACTTCTATATTTTTGAAGGCTACAGTATGCATGGCTCAGAGCTCTTCTTCCACAGCCCCTTGGAAATTGGGCAATTAGGGCAAAATTTCATGTTGATTAATTCAGAAGATATTTATTGAGTCAAGTACTCTTCTAGCACAGAATTTATGATATATAAAAATTCCTTTTTAAGAAAAGCATTATTTATTTTTACAATAAGAAAGCTTGAAGTACATGGAATTGTATATTAGAAAATGTCAATTAGAATGTAAGTATATACAAAGGGTGATGAAAAATATGGTGAGTGTTTAAATAGAAACATATTACAGTACAAGACACATTGCCATTAATGGCTACCCGAAAACCTCCTCTTCACTTTAAATCTGTGTTTTACATTTTTACCACTTTCTGAAGCAGTTGTGGAATTCCTTTATCATGTCTTTAGGAGGCGTAATAAAAATATAGCAAATGTGGCTGCCTGGTACATTCAGTGGAAAGACAGGCTTATAAAACATTACAGTGTGTCCTCATGTCCCATCATCACTAGATCCGACACCGTGTGACTTCTGGCTCTTCCCGCAGGTCGAAATGGTCATGAAAGGTAAACATTTTGAATCAACTCACAGCACTGAGGCAACCAGTGCCTCAGTACAACTAGAGACATCCATGAGAAAGGACCTTTAGAACTGCGTCCAAAAGTGGGAAGAAGGGATAAGTGTGTTTGAAACAAGGGAAGTATTTTGAGAGGGATTAATGGAAATGTGCCTTTTACTCTAATACATTTTAAAAAATTTAAACACTGCATTTTTTGATTATTCCTTGTATATACAATAGTGAGTTACAGCCTTAAAAAAAGGATAATCTGGTCTGATAGATTAGATAACCAGTAAGCATTCACTCATTCAACAACTCTGCTCCAGAAATGGTACGTAATACCTATTCTTTGACATGGGGTTCAGCCATGTTATTGTTTAAGATAGTGAAACACTAGCAAACGACAAAGAAGAGATGTGAAGTATGCTTGCATGCTTAGCCTTATCTCTTGCGCTTGCCACCACTACAGGAAGACCACTCACCAAGTAGCCCTTGGTCCCTGAGATGCATTCCAAGTGCCAGTGGAGTGCATGAGGACCAGATCTAAGCCCAATGCATGGCATGTCCAACTCAAAGCATCACATTTCAGTGGAGCCCATACTTTATCAGTTAAAACCTCTACCATTCACAGATATGTGAAGGAGGGTAGGTTATAGAAATTTTAAGACACTATTTGTAGAGGCGACTTTTTAAAAAAACAATGTAAGTCATCCACCTATAAGTTATAAATCCCTGTTGAACTACTGAGCTAAGAAAATTTAATGTTTATGTAATTCTTGGTTTTATGCTGTTGAATATGCAAAGTTATTTAGGAAAACATCAATGGTCCTATGAGCTGGTAGAGCACAGGAAATGGATTTCTACTGCATATTTATGCAAGAAAAGGAGTAAATTTTGCCCTCACTAATGATATTCACCTTACAATTTAAAGGCAATTTAGTACATTATAGAAGAGCTTTGGGTTAGTGAGTTGGCCTGCAATGTTTATAATCTGTGCTAACCCTTGCATCCTTAGAATTAGACTGGCAGAAAATCATAATACCTTGACTTATTGAGTACTTGCTATGGTAAGCACAGTTGCAGCAGCTAAGTATTCATTTAAAACTCTGTAAAGATGTGAGATACATACACTATTACCATTTTGTGGATGATAAATGAATGCATGGTATAAATCACCTAACGCATTTCTGTAGGGTCACAGAACTAGCTGGTGGCATAACTGTGATTTTATCAGACAATTTGAAATATCCAATTTTGGTAAAACCAGGACCCATGTGCTTACCCACAATGCAGCACAGAGTATTTCTAACCTCGGCCTCATGTGGAACTCACAGATGGGAGATATGGAAACATCTGGTTTCTCAGTATTGTTTCCCTCAAAAAATTCTGAATAGCTCAAAATTGCTCTCAAACACAGAAGTTTTAGGAAATGAAGGTTCACGAAGTGCAGATGTTCTGAGTCTGTGTCACTGTAATGAATCTCTTGAGCCATTTCTTGGGTTTGTGTTCATCAGAAGAGGGCAGGCAAGAGAATATCAAGGCCGAGCACAGAGGTGATGAGAAGCAGGGATGTAGAACCTGAGAAGCACTAGAGGAATGCTGTAAGAAAGCTGTGAGGCAAATGTTCCATCGCCTCTGGGTAGCTGATCAGGCAATGCTAGTTTAAAAGAAAGAATAATCATCATATGAAGACAACAATTTACTACCACAGATGAACAGTGGTATATCTGACATTATAAAAGAAGAAAGAAAAATGTCACCCAATGCCATCATTTTTTCTTGGATGAGTAATGCTGTTTCTACTCTAAAGAATATGTTAAAGAGAAATCATCTGTGCACAATGGAGGGACTTCTGTTCCAGGTTTGAAAATGATAATGGGTACTTCATTATAATACAGAGAAAGGGTTTGAAGATGAATCTCTTTAAATTTTAGGACACGTAAATATTGGAAATTTTAGTTTCAGCTAATCCATGTTTTACTTTGTGATAGATAAGTCCTTGAATAAAATGAAATTTAAAATGGACAAATCCTATGAACAAGGTTTTAGCATAAAAAGGATGTGCAATAGAGGACACAAAAGATAACCTCTCTAACTACAATCATCAGGTTCTTGGCCACCGGGTCAAAAATATACATGGGAGAAAAAGCAGCCTCTTTGACAAATAGCACTGAGAAAACTGGGCCATCTCTTGGGTTTCTGTTCATCAGAACAGAGAGGAAAGTACATCACGGTCTCTCACCCTATACAAAAATTAGTTCACAATGGATCACATAGGCACAGGCAGTGACTTCCTGAACAGGACTCTACTAGTATAGAAAATCATACCAACAACTGACAGATGGGATTATGTCAAACTAAAAAGCCTCTTCACAGAAATGAAAACAATAAACACAGTAAACACAACCTACCGAATGGAAGAAAAATTTTGCCACGTATTTTTCCATCTGAAGATTAATATATAAATTATATAAAGAATTCAATACTAAAAAAACCCCAATGAATAAATGGGCAGATGAACTGAATGCATACCCTTCTCAAAGGAAGTACAAATAAATATGTGAAAAAAAGCTTCAGCATCTGTAGCCTTCAGGGAAATGTAAATCAAAACTATGTTGAGGTTCAGTCTAACACTGGTCAGAATTAAGGGTACAGAATCACAAAGAATACAAAAAACAATAAATGCTGGCAAGGACGTAGGGGAAAGAGGAAACTCTTATACCTAAGGTGGGAATGTAAATTAAGACAGCTAGTGTGGAAATCAGAATGGACCTTTGTTATGTTTGTGTCTAGATGTTCCCCCAAAGCCTCACACAGTCATGGAGTGGGATTCTGGAGTTTGTGACTGGTTCACTGTCCAATGCTGGGGCTATGGGTGTGAGTGCTATACCTAGGGCAGGTAGCCTGCATGTAAGGGAGGGGAAGAGGCTTGCTCACTGGCTCCTCTCTTTTTGCTGTTGTTGCTTTTGCTGCCTTCTGTCACCATGAAGGGATGCTCCTCAGGCACACTGCTGCCTTAGAGCCAGCTGATTAGGAACTGAAACCTCCACAAACTGTGAGCTAAATAAATCTTTCCCCCCTTAATTTTGGGTGTTAGGTATTTTGTCCCAGCAATAAAAAAGAGTATTTAAGACAGACTCCAAAAAACTAAAATTAGAATAATCCTTTTATCCAAGTGTACCATTTTTGATATGCTTCTGAAAGAGAGTAAAGTAAGCATACTATAGAGGTAGCTGCACACGGATTTTTCAGTGTAATTCACAGTAAGTTATAGAAATAACCTAGGTGCCTCCAAAACACTGATAAATTGATAAATAAAATGTGGTATCTATACACAATTAAATATTACTCAACCATAAACAAGAATAAAATCATACAGTTTGCAAGAAAACTAATAAAACTAGATATCACTGTATCAAGCAAAATAAGCCAGACCTGGAAAGTTTGCATGTTCCCTCTCATATACAGAATCTAAAAATGGAACAAGTAGAAAACTATTGACTATCTTTAGTAATTAAAACTGTTACATAAAACAATGGACAAATCCTCATTTCTAGTACTTTGCTAATTAAGAACAAACTCAATAATTCAGTGTTCCTTTCAAATTACTCTCTTCTTTTCAAACTATCAGAGAAATTTAAAGAGCTATTTGTGTCACTTAGAAAAATATCTAGTTGATTCTTCTTCAATTTCTGCCAATGGAGGAATAAACCATACTCCCGGCCTATATCCAGCCTCGCACCTATGTACTTATTGGCAGTCTCCAACTTCCTGTGTCAAAGCCTAAATTCTTGACTTCTACATCTCTGTTACATCACTGCCATCCACCTGTTGATCATTCTTGCCTTCCCCCTTCATCCTGCACATCTAGTCTGTCACCAAGTTGTGCTGAGTATAAACTTGCACCTGTCTTGGAGATGTCTGTTTCTCTAGACTGTACCATAAACTGAGACTCAGTAACAAAAATTTGTGGTCCAGACTGTTTTAAAAGACTTCTTCTACCCATCTCATCCTGTTCTCACAACAGCCAGCATAATTTTTTCTTAATGTGAATCTGATGTTCCACTCTCTTCTGTGAAACCTTCAACAGGTTCATGTTGTGAATAAAAACAACTAGAACCATTGGCCTTGCCTGTTATGCTGTCTTCGTCTTCTTGCACAGGGTTTATTCATACTGACTTCTCTGATTGCACCATAGACCATTCCCATCCATCCTTTAGGTTCCCATAAGAATTAAATAATAGAATACATGCAAATCACTTAGAATAGTGTCTAGAAGATGGGTATATAGTTCAGCATTTTTTATTAGGTAGCTGATGTAGTTTATCTATTTTATACCAGCCCTGTTAGAATTTGAGAGCAGGAGCTTGTGTCTCTTTTGTTCAATGGCCCACAACACAATCTAGACAAAATATGCACATTTTGTAGTTTTAAACATGTTTAGAATGAATTCCATATTGAGAGAGGTTTAGACTCTAGAATGTTATTTTTCATATAGAATTGAAACTTAACTCATTTAGCTCATCCAAATCTTGATCCTACAGTACTTTTAGGGAATTCACATGTCACACTATGTTATATAGTGATAAACCATATAACATTCATGTTTATCTTTGCTATCAAACTAAATTAACATTGAATTCATTGATGTTAAAATATGCACTAAAAATATTTGATGTCTTTAAAATTCTATAAATCTTAGTTATATTTAAAAGTCATCATTGACTTCTAAATGTATGATAACTAAACATTTTACATTTCCCTCAAATTTCCAAAAGTTGACTCTTCTGAAGAAGCTCAATATGCAAAAAAAGTTCAAATAGAAAAAAGCTAAATGAGGATTTTTTTTTTATTTACCAAATTGCTTTTTATTCTAAAAATGTTTTCCATTTAAATAGCATGTTACATTTAAATGGCATCTCTGCTTTTTTGATAGAAACTTGACTGGTTCCTAAAACGTCAGCATTTTCTCTATAAATTTTGTTTCATTGATAAAGCAATTTCAAGCACTTAAATAATCGTGGAAATTTATATAAGAATAAATCCTTTAGATTTTCCCAATGTGTCAACAGAGAAATACAATTAAATTTTGAATGTGGTAACTGAAAGGGCTTCCTGATTTAGACAGAAGGAAGGAACTGAGCCACTGGAAAGATAGTTGTTAACAAGACTTTGCTATAAGGTGCTTGGAAATCAGCCCTTAAGAACCCGATTCAACTGACATTCATGACCTAAGCTTGTGACAAGATCACAGAGATAAAAAACAAATCCTAGCAGAATGTGCTTCTCCTGACTAAAATCTTCTTGCATAGATTTTTGTAAAACAGTAAACAACCTGAAATGAAAACAATGTTAAATTCAGGCATATTATTCCCCCAGGGTAGAGTATGATGAAAATAAAATATTTCAGTGATATAGAAACATAAAGTGAGATGATGAGATGAATGAATATTCTCTATATTTGATTATCATGGACTGACAATCCAGGCATGGGACTCAGAAATTTAAATAAAGAAAATAAATCAGCTTCAGAGATTTTGTGGAAAATATTTTCTCAAATAACTGAGTAGTGGTTCAATTTTGAGTATGAAGCCATTGGTTGTTGCCTTAGAAAGAGTTTTTTTTTTTTTTTTTTTTAATAGAGATAGGTTTGTTAGCTGGGCATGGGCTGCACGCATGTAATTCCGTGCTTGAGAGGCTGAGGCAGATGCATTATGGAGAGTTTGAGGCCAGCCTGGGTTACATAGTGAGTTCAGGCCAGCCTCAACTACATAGTGAGACCCTGTCTCAAAAAAAAGAGGAGAGTTGTTCTGTCATAATAAAGGTCTAGAAAGTCTTTCTATAATTTTGGCATGGAGCTGTGATAAAAGCAGCCCAGTGAGCCCCTTGGCCTGTTCTGCTGTCCTTCCTTACCCTATGAGGGGTCAGGTTTCTATCAGGCCTCATCCTATGAAGCCTTTTTACTTTCCTTTTTTCCGACCTTCAGTTAACCATTTAAGCAAAGAATTATTTTAGCAGCTTTATAAAGGTCTTACAATACACCCACAAAATTACTTTCCTAAAATAGTTCAACTCAGGAACTGTAACAGGCTGCTTGTATTGACATCAATTTTTTTCACTCCTCTGTCTCTACAGCTCTTTCTCAAAGAGCTTTTATTGGTCTCTCTTTTTCTTCAAAACAGTCAAGCTTCTGTTGTGTCCTGTGTGGGGTGTAAGCTCCCTGGTGTCAAGTGTAAGTCCCTTGATTATGTTAACTCAAAAGAAGTCATAACATTCTAATTTCTGGATTTGAGAATGGAACAGGACCACTAGACAAGAATTTCTGATGAGTAGATTGAGAACAAGAGCTTGTATCTATTTTGTTCAATGGCCCATAACACAATCTAGGGAAAATATGTATATCTTATAGTTTTAAACATATTTTGAATGAATTCTATGATGAGAGAGGTTTAGACTTTAGAATGTTATTTTTCATATAGAGTTGAAGTTCAACTCAATCATTTAGCTCAGCCAAATGTTGATCCTACTATACTCTTGGGGAATTCAAATAAGTCACACTGTGTTATGGGATGATAAACATTCCTGTTTATCTTTGCTATCAAGATGAACAACATTAAATTCATCAATATTCGAAAGGAGAGGAACAGATTCTCTGCCATGCCTTCAGGAGGAATATAACCCTGTTGTCATTTTTTTATTTTAGCCCAGTGAAACACTGTATTTCTGATCTCCAGTATTGTAAGATAATAAATTTGTGTTGTAAACTACCAAATTTGTAGTGATATTTTTAAATAGCAATAGGTAAATAATAAGATACATCCTACCTAGAAGTGATGAATTCATGTAACAAATACATAAAATGGCAAAATGATCTTGGGATAAGTCAATGGGCAGAATTTTAAAGAGAATGACAGTAAAAACCTAGAACCATCTGCTGTTAGGAATATGGATGTTAGTGAGTCTGCTAATGAGTACTCGGTTGTGAGGGGCCCACAGTCGGGAACAGATACGTTATCCCAAAGAATACCCAAGTCATCACAAACAGAGAGCAGACACAAGAGTATTAGGGGCAGAACTTAATAGAAATGAGAATACTATTGGAAAATGAAGGAGAGAGATTCTGCAGCACAGAGTTTGCTAATTATGTCTTCCAGTCATGTAAAAAGAAAAATTTTTAAATTATGATCTTGGATATTTAGCTAAAGTCATGTTCAAAGTGATCAAAGTACATCATAGTTTCTTTTGGCTATTTAAAGTGTTAGAGAAGGGAGATACACTGAGGAAAGAATTATGAAAAAAATGAGCATTTGAATAACTGTTAGCCAGTCCAGATTGTAAAGGATTTACAATTACGCGATTCAATGTCAGGATAGTATTTGATAGAGAGAAAATCAGGGTTGTGGCTAGAAAGCCTCTTGTTAATGCATCAGAACAATCAGTAGTGGAATACCTTCAGTCCTGCACAAGGCTCTTCGTGCAGAATAGAAAACAATTTGTGCATCCCTTCAGCCATCTCCAGAGGAGCGACAGAGACTGGAGTCTCTAGGAAAGACCTGTAAAGGAGTTTGTCATCAAGCAGGATACATTTCCTTGACATATATTAAGTTGTTGAGAATGTCCAACCAGCATCAAACATTGACAGATTTTGCTAGAAGAGATGGAGTATGAAAGGAAAGAAGACTATCAGACTTACAATATTGTAAGACAGGAAAACGTTGAAAAAAGTGGTCAGCTTGAAAGGTGCTAACATTCATCAAAAACCAAATATCATTTAGAGGGACAGTCCTCAAGTCTAGAAAGCAGAGCTTCTAACTAGAAGATCATTTCTTGAAACCCAGCATTGTTTGGGAATATGGGTTTTGCCATATGGTTTACTGGCTAGAATTTGGGAAGTTTTTATTTTTCCTTCCATATATTTCCTTTTTCTTTTCTTTCTTTCTTCTGTTTTTTTTTTTTTTTTGAAGGGCAATGTGTATAAAGTTGGTTTCTTGTTTCTGTTCTATTTGGGAACAATTGGATTTCTAGTGTTCCAGGTTCATAAGAGAAACAAAATTTGCTCCAAGATGTGTCAAGTCTCACTTATACCTGATTTAAATGATTGAGGTGATGAAGTGACCAAAGGATATAGCTAATGAGATTTAGGAAAGATTTTGGACTTCAAGTTGACATTGACAACAGTGGAACTGGGATGGAATGAATGCAGTTTGTATGTGGGATCTACGCAAATCATTATATACCAAAGAGCAAACTCTCGTAGATAGAATACTGACCCCTAAAGACATATACATCTTAGTGTTCTGAGCTGTATCTTATATTATGTGAAAGGGGGGAATAAACATGATATAAACAATTAAACTTGTTAATCAGTTGAATTTTGGACAGGCCTTTGCATTGTCACTCCTATTTGATGTTTTAAATGATGTTACCTGACTTTGTTGCAGTGTCTTGGTAGACTTGCACATCTTTTTTTTTTTTTTTTTTTTTTTATATTCTGAAAGACTTTAGGTTGAATCTGTTGTATCCAAAATAAGTTTGATTATTTCTTTGGAATCTATTATTTCCAGTATAGTCAATGGAATAAACTGATATTCCTTTTTTTGAAATGATGGATATACTTAGTTCAATTTCTGCCATATTATTATTGTGCTCACTTTATACTTTTTGAAAATTTTCACTATTTGTTTCATGTCTTTGCTTCCTTGGGGTGTGTGTATGTATGTATGTGTGTGTGTGTGTGTGTGTGTGTGTGTGTGTGAGCTTGCGTGCATGCAAGGTTATGTGTGGGCATGTACATGTCTAATTCTTGTAATTTTTTTTCATTTTTCTAGAAGTTGGATTTTTGTTTGACTTTTAAGTATGCTTGTTTTGGTTACTTTTCTCTCATTGCTGAGACAAATACCCAACTCCCAAAATGAAGGAAGGAAAGGTTTATTTAGCTTACAGTTTGTGGAAGTTTCAGTCCATATTTGGCTAGTTCTGAGGCAGACTGGCACATGGCAGAGGGAAGGGCAGCAGAGCACAGCAAAACCAACCAGCAAAAGGGGAGAATGGCTGCAAGCAGCCTTTCCCTTACATTGTAAACAGCCTACCCCCACCCAGGGGGCATGTAGCTCTCACACAATCTCCATGCCTTCCTTTTCCACAGGCTCAGGATGTATTCAAAGTAAGCAACATGGCTTCCTGCTGAATCACTCAGTTAAACCTCCAGATTCCGCAAGTTGACACGATGTATCAACCATAACAATGCTTATTTTTAAAGGATAACATTTATTCACAAAAAACATAATGTGCATAACTCAGTGAACTTTTTACAAAGGGAAGATGTTCTTAAATCCTTAGTTGGGCAACTACTGTGAAGATAACAATATGCACTGTACTGACCATTGTTACCCTCCTACAATCTTGTTTTGAAATTTTTGGGTTTTGTTGTTTATTTTTTTCTGTCTGCATGGTCATTGTGATTTCACCCTAATTGCATGGATTTGAATCTTGTTTTCCCATTTTTTATAAGGTAGATAAGTGTTTGTTGACTTTATTTAATCTTTGAAAGAGTCAGCTCCTTAATTGATTCTTTGTGTTTTCTTAGCCTTCAGTGCATTGATTTCTGCTCTGTTCTTTATAATTTCCTCCTTTGTATGAGCTTTGGATTAGTCTGCTCTTTTTTTTCTAGAAGATTAAGGTTGACAATTAAGTTGTTTATTTGTGTTTCCTCTGTTTTCCTGATATGGGTACTCCAGGCTATAATTTCCCTCTTAGGACTGCTTTCATTGTGTCCCATAAATTACAGTATGTTGTCACTATTATTTGATTGTAGAACTGTCTAATTTATTCTATAATTTCATCTGTGACCCATTGGTTGTTCAGGAGGGTGCTGTTTAATTTCAGTGTGTTTATGAAGTTCTTGTGGTTTCTTTTGCCACTGATTTCCAATTTCATTGCACCATGGTTTGATAATATGCATGGAATAATTTAAATTTCTTTGCATTTACTTAAGCATATTTGGCACATAAAAATTGACTAAAATCTTTTCCCAGCTTATGGGTTTTCTTTTTACTCTATTGGTGATTTATTTGATGTGCAAAAACTTTTCAGTAAGATGAGATCCCAATTTTTGATTCTTTGAAGTATTTCCTGTGCAATTTGGTCTATCTTTATAAACTCTCTGCCTATCCCTATGCCTTCAAGATTTATACCAATTTATTTCCAATAAATTTAGTGTTTCTCTTTTAATACTTAGATATTGGATCCATTTTGACTTTAGTTTAGTGTATGGTAAAAGACATGGATCTGGTTTTAGTCTTCAGCATGTTGAAAGTCAGCTTTTCCAGCAACATTTATTAAAGAGGTTTTCTTTTTTCCAGTGAACATGTTTAGCCCCTTTGTAAAAGATAAAGTGACTGAGTGTGTTTACAGTTGTGTCTGCATCTTCTAATCTGTTTCATTGATCTTCAGGTCTATTTTTGTGCCAGTGCCATGCTGGTTTATCACAGTAGCTTTGTAATATAATTTCAAGTCAGGAATTGTGATGCCTTCTGCCTTTCCTTTGTTTCCCAGGATTGCTTTTGCTATCCTAGACCTCTTCTTGTTCCAGATGCATGCTTATATCTGGTAATCTGAGCAACTGATTTGCAAACAACAGTATGCAATGGTGAACAACCATGGTGAATTCCTACCATCTTGTCTCCTGAAACTCTGTATTATCTCTAATGTTTTATTAATAATTTTTTATTCTCTTTAACATTTTGAAAAATCAACCATTCTTGCATCTGGTAAACTGAGCAAAGGAATTGAAGATAACAATATGTAATATAGCAACCACTGTTAATTTGTATCATTGTGTCTTGAAACCTTGTATCACCTTTAATGGTCTTGCTTTGTTTCATTTGTTTGTGATGTCAGTGTACTGCTATTTTTCATTTTTATTTCTCATTTACCACTCTCTTTAAAATAAAATAAAAAAATAAGCATGTTCTATGAGCAAGTATGTGATCTATTTTGTATAATATCCCATGTGCAGCTCAGAAGAATGTGCATTCTGATGTTGTGGGGTGGAACATTCTGTAGGCATCTACTAAGTCCATTTGTTCAAAAGTTTGGTTTAGCTCTAATATTTTTTGTTGATTTTTTTGTCTAGTTAATCTGTCTCTTTGTGACAGTGTTGTATTGAGATTCCCTAATACAATTTTCATGTCTGTTAATATTTGTTTCTATATAGTCAAATGCATTGTTATTTACTCCATATATATTTAGGATTGTTATCTCTTTCTCTTGGGTTGTTCTCTTTAAAAGGCTGTAGTCACCTTCTTTATCTCTCTTAATCAATCTAGGGTTGAAATTAACTTTGTCTTCAAATAGAGTGACTACCTCTGCGTTTTTCTGGGTTCGTGTTGCATGGAGTGTTAGTTTCCATCTTTTGAGTTTCAGTCTATGGATTTCATTTTTAATTAAATGTGTTTCTTATATGCAGCATATTGTTGGTTCTTGCTTCTTGATCCATTCTGCCACTCTGTGTCTTTTTATTTTTTTGGTGAACTGAGACCATTAACATTAATGGTTATAACTGATATGTATTCAATTGTCACCTCCTCTTTTTCCCCTCTTTCTGTTTAACTGTATACCTTTTTTGGTGGATTCCTTCTTTTGGGTTTCATGGAGTTGTAGTCCTTGTTATCTCTTTCTAGAATGTTCTTCAAAACATTTTAGAGTGCTAGTTTGGTGGTCATAAATTTTCTCAAATGTTAATTTCTCCATTAGTTTGGATAGATGGTTTTGTAGGATACATCAGTCTGGGCTGAAGGTTGTTTGCCTTTAGAACTTAAAATACTTCACTCCAAACTCTTCTTGATTTGAGGGTTTGTGCTGAGAAGTCACCTGTGATTCTGATGGGCTTTCCTTTATAGGTGATTTGTTTCTTTTCCCTAACAGCTTTTGTGATTCTATTCTTGTGTTGAATTTGTGGAAACTTTGCTATGATATGCCTGGCTGCAGATTTTTTTTATCATGGCTAATTGGAGTTCTATATGCCTGACTTTCCGTATGTCCACATCTTTTTCTCTACCAAGGAAGTTTTCTGCCATGACATCTGTGCACAGGGTTTCATGTCATGTGTGCTATTTTTTGTTCTTTCACTGATTGAAATCAATCCTAAGTTACTCTTTGCATTTTCTCAAAGCTGCTGGGTTGATTTCTCATGGTCCCTTATTATTTTTAAGAAATTTTTCTTTTCATGATCACTAACTGCAGGCCTCTCTTCTATATCTGAGATCCTGTCCTCACATTGGCTTAATCTGCTGCAGATACTTTCAATGGAATTTTTATTCTCCTGCATATCTGCTTCAATCTGGCTGTGGATTCCATTTCTTTCCTGTGCTGAGCATTCATGGCTTCCATAATTTTCTTAAGCTACTCTAGTTTTCTGTCTGTATCTGATCTACAGTCACTCAGCTTGATTTTCATTGTGGATACCATCTCTAATGTTATTGGAGAAATTATTTCTGATTTGATTTTTTCTAGAGCCTCATTCAATTGCTTTGTTGTTAATACTTCAGAGAGGCCAGGCGGGTGGCTTTCAGAGTGTCCCACCTCACTAATCCCTGGGTTTGCCTTTTGTGAACTGCATGTCTGAGGTTGCATCTTGTTTAAGTGTCTTCTCATTTTCTTTTCTTTTTTTAGTTTAATTCCTGGGATGATGCTTGTAAATTGTCTATGATAAGTTGCTTTATTCTTAGTGTTTAGAAGCCTTAGGAAATCACTGCTTCTCTGAGCTGTCTTCTGCTTGTAGCTGGTTTTGGGTTATTGAGTCTGTTGCAAGATACTATCTCTTCAACTTGTTGAGGATGAAAAGTTGCTGCCTGTATGTCCTAGCTTCTGGTTCTTTGTCACTGTGCTGCAGTATTTTCTGTGACCCTTAGTCAATATCAGTCCTGGAATATAAAGAACAGCTGTTTAGGAAAATTGTATCTCTTGTCACTCTGGTGGTACCATCAGCAATGACAATAGCATCAAATAGCCTAGAAAATGACAAACTGAGCTAACCATTAACTTGACACCTTGAACCATATGTACTAGATTTGTGATTATGTTACAAAATTTAAAGCAAACCAGAAAAATATATGGAGTATATATATCCTTTATATGTCAGTTTTGTCCTTAGGGATTAAAATTTAAAATGAGACAGGAAGAAGAGTGATTAGAAGTAATGCTGAAGGAAAAAGGGACTCACACTAACTTTGGTAAACTGATGCAGAACACTGGAGGGAAAGCAAAAAGAAAGAGATAAAAGGAAGAACAGAACCACAACCACACAGAGGCTAGAAACCCTGTTCACACTCATATAAAAACAAGATCAAACAATGAAGGAGAAAAAAACAAAAACAAAAAGCAAAAACAAAACAAGAAAAACAACAAAAAAGAAGAGTGAGAGGGAAAAAAAAGTCCACTTCCAGGTATGTCTCTGCTGTCACTGGAAGACAATATGTGGAGATAAGAGTCCCAATCCATGCCAATCTATCCTGGCAAGTCAGCAGTAGCTTGTTGATGGGGTAGTGGATAATCTCAGTGGGCCTGTATCTTCTGACTGAGACAAGACTCATTCAGCCTGCACCCATCAGCACACCTTCTGTGGGCCTGAGCCCAACTGGGTGCCACTAGATGGAGCCAGCAGCCACTCTGAATTCTGAGCTCAGCCACCTCCTGTGCAAAATTGCTCCCAGCCAATCGCTCTGAGTGGGGTGACTGAGCCCTCAGCACTCAACACCGTCTAGTGCAGTCCTTCACATCCACTGCTATCCTCCACTGCTGCATCTCTCTGTGGTGGCCTCTGGTGTTGCCAGCAGTCACCATGTATCTGAAGGTTTGAATTTCCCCTCTTGGGCAGTGAGTCCTGCCTCAGGGAGAAAGTAGCACTGGTTATCTCCTTTTTCTTTGTTAAAGTTCCTCTCTTCACTCTCTCTGTGGGCTTCCATTCATGCTTCAGATCCTTCCTGGGTCCAGGGCATCCATTTCACTCCTTCTTGTCTTCTTCATGCTACTCTATTCCAGCATCTGGATGGTGACTCTCAGAAAGGCTCTTGCTCTGCTGCTTGCAACTCCTTCTCTTTCCTACATTCTTAAGTTATATATTTAGTTCATTATTTTAGCTTTTCTCTTTTTTTAACTTGAACTTTTCTGTCAATTAAGGTCTTTCTAAGAAACTCACAAGTAGCTTCTCAAAGAATTTAATATCTAGTATTTTTCTTTATATTCAATTTATAGCATTTCAAGTTTACTATGTTTTTTCTTCAAGTATTGTGTAAGTAAGTATTTAGAGAAAGATTGTTTTTAAATTTCAATTTCAAATTAAAGTTATGGTTTAGAAATATGGGTTGTATATTATTTTTTAAAATGTGTGACATATACCTTATTAACTAGGTTATTTTTAAAACTTTCTATATATGGCATTAAACATCTTCACATGTTCTCTTTTTGGATTGATTTTAATATTCTATGTAGGTTCATTACTTTAAGCGTGTTAATTATGATATATTTTCCCATATTTCCATCAAACTTTTACTAGCTTGTGCCAATAATACTTCAGTGAAGTATGGTAGCCTACAATGAGTCACACAGGGAAAATAAAAGTTTTCATCAATTTACTTATATCTTGATGCTGTTATTTGGTACACAAATTTCCAAACATTGTCTGTTTCAGATACATTTATTCTCTTTATTCCTGATAGGGACTTGTGTCTGAATATGAATTGTATCTTACATTAAAATAAGGACCTTCACTTTGTTTTGGTTAATCTTTGGTTACTCTCTTATTATCTTGTACATATAAGTTTTTAGTAGGCAACTATTTTAGATGAATCCCTTAAAAACAAGATATAATTATTTGTTAGCTGTGTAATCAGTAGAAATCTCTTTGTTTAACCTGGTGAATTTAGTTCTAATTACTGAAAAGTTTAGAGTTAGTTTCATCATCTTATTTTGTGCTTGTTATTTGCCTTACCTTTTCAGTGCTTCCCTTACTTCCTGCCTTCTATTTAATTCCTTAGGAACTGAGCTTTGCTAATGAATGTTAGTTTTATTCCTGCCATTTTTCTAATAAGAGGACATTTGTTCATCTGCCTGCCAACTATTCCATATCACTATGTTTTACAAATTTCTCAAAGCCTTGCAACAGCTTTTTAAATCTAGTTTTAGGATAACTGTTTATCAGTGGATGGGATATTAGTTTGCCTCTCATGTGTGTGCATGAGTGTGTGTGTGTGTGTGTGTGTGTGTCTGTATATATGTGTGATCTCAGTAGGTTGATTTCATTTTATTTTATTTTGGCAATTAAAACTTGTACATACTTTGAGAATTCAATGTGGTGCTGCTTACATATGTGTATTGTGAATGATTAAATTAGGCTATTGATCATATCTGTCACCTCACAGACTTAACATTAATTTGTCATGACAACATTTAAAATCCTCATTTTCAGTGATTTTGAAATATACTCTGTGTTACTGTTAGTTGTAGTCATTATGTTGTGCCACAAATCATTGGACCTTTTCCTTCCAATTCAGTCTAACTAAATTTTATACATTTGATGAATATTTCCTTTTTCCCCACCCACCTGATACAATTTGATTAACATTCAGAGTTCTCAGTATTTTGAAAGTGTCTTTTAACATTGACCTTGACAGCATTTTATCTGGATTCTAGGGATTTTCAATAACCTTAGAAAAGACCTTTGTAACAATTTATTTTCTTATCACCTTTATACTGTTGTGTTAGTGAGTATAATCATCTGACAAAGTCATCTTATAAAGCGAAAGGGTTTATTTGTGCTCACACTTTTAGAAGTTTTAGTCTCTAATCAGTAGGTTCGCTTACCTGGGCTTCTGGTGGCATAACATGGTGGGAGTGTAGGAGTGTGGATTGCAGCAGAACCATTCACCTCATGGCTTGGATGAGGTTTGGGGTGGGGGGAAGTGTCAGCATCCCAGGCCTATCCAAGGACATGCCCCCATTGCTCCCATTAACTTCACCTCTCCCTATGCCCTACCTCGTAAAGCTTCCACATCCCTCTAGCTCCCTGGGCTGCAGACCAAGTCTCTAATGCACGAACCTTTGGAGGGCATCCCAGGTCTATCCTATAGCAACAAAATAGACCATTTAAATTCACACATCACGCATGTCTATTGTGAATTTATTTATTAGTTTTTCCTACACTAGTCTCTAGACTGATTTTAAGCCTCTGTGAGTGGTGAGCATCTCTTTCAATCTCATTCTGTTGGATTTGGAGGACTTCAAATCTTCTAGGTTTATGCTGGGGCCACAGCTTCAACTCTCACTCATAGAGTTTGTGAAATTATCTTTCCCATCAACAGATGGATGTCAGAAGTTGTTTCTGATTGCTTAGAGCCTCCTTTGCAGAGACCAAATCCTCATGGGCTATGTTGCATTCCCTTAGGTCTAGTCCTAAGGTTCTCATTTCTCTCACCATATGTAGCATCTGAGAATTATTTTTTGCTTCTTGATTATATTTAACTTTTTATTTCTGGATAATTATAGGAAAGGGGTAGCTAGATTAACTTAGTTAAATGTGTTGTGAGAAGCCTGGACACGTTTTTAAAAATTTGCTTTTAATTTAAAAACTCAGGAATAGTTTGGACATCTATGATGAATTAACAAGCCATTTTACTATTAATCCAAAACGGATAAGGTCATTTTTTTCTTTACTTAATGGGATCTAGAAATTAAAAGTAAGGATAAACTTACATTTCAGTCTGTTAAGGGAATTCATTAATGGAGCTACTAAACCATTGGATTCACTTTCAAAAAGCCACAAGTTACTGTGCTTAGCCCTTTTGTTCAAGTCAAAAACACAAGTCCATTTTTAAAAAGGAGAATTTTTCACAACTTAGTTGTCATCTCAGAATGTTAGAATGCAGTGCTGAAAAATTAGCCTGGCCTGTGAGGCCTCCTGATTTGCCTGGCCTCTGTGGCCCTAAAATGCTCATGTGTTACTCTTTCTTTTCTTCCCTCCCTTTGTTATTCCCTTCACTCCTTTCTCCCACAAGTTACTGAAAACACACATTCTATTCTCTGTAGTGCTGAAGAGTTATTCTTTTTGCCTGATGCCTCTCAGCCAAGAGTTTCATTTTAGCCACCATAGTGACTCTATAATCCAAGGAACTGCTCGGCCACACACTTTTCATAGAGCACATTCATTTCCTATTTTCATTTTATAATATTCCCTATCATTATCCATACTGTCCCTGTGTTTATATATAGTTATGTGACTTTTTTCATATGTGACATTAAGGTACACAAGAATGAGAACATATACTGTCTTTATCAAAGAGCACATATCTTTTCTGTCTTTCACAGAACTGTGCTTAGCTCTTGATTCCAGGGCACTGTCTCCAACTGGAGAACCCTTTCCTCAACCAGAGTGTTTCTTTAGAGTCAGAGACCACTAAAAATTGATGGTAATGGAAATTTTAGTGATGGATGCACAATTTAATAGTGGATCCACTGGATGGACTCAGTTTTGACTCAAGTGAAGCTAGGGTCTAAGGTATTGAATTCCATTCAAACCTTTCAGAATTGAATTCCCAAAATGGGTCACTTATGACCCAGTCCCTGCCAAACCCAATAGCCAGTAGTTTTCAATAATGCAACATGGTTTGGTGGCCATATGGAATTATCTCAGAACATGATTTAAATTTTTCTCCTAGAAATCACTTAGGGTACCTCTGTGAGGTGTCTAAACAGGAAGGTGTTTCTGAATTTATGATGACATAAAGGAGAGGTTGTTAGGTGAGCTACATAAAAAAAAAAAAAAACTCCTGCAGCTGCTTTGAAGTGACCTCAACTTTAGCTTTGCTCTCAGAGGTGACTCATTAATCTAAGTTATCAGAATAAAAACATCTACTTTAGGAAAACATCATCTTTGATGTCTAGGAAAGATTAAAATTCCTGTGAAACACTTCAAAAATGTAAGATATCTTAAAGGATATCAGATATACAGTGGATACTTGAAAAAATATGTATATATTAACCTATTTTTTATTTCTACAATGAAATATCTAAGACAGGCTAGTGCTATATACTTAGCTCACAATTTTGGAGGTTTGAGGGCATGGGCTGTGTTCTAGTGAGGGCTTTTCCAGGCTGTGTCACAGTGTGGTAGGAACGCACACACATAAGGAAACAGACCACATGGAGAAATGGGAAGCCAGAGAGGATCAGAGTTTCCAAATCCCTTGTGAAAGAACACCCTCATTTGACACAAGTTTTTCCTACTAAAGCCTCACTTCTTAAATGTTCCATGCCACCATTCAGTATGGCCACCATGGAGAACAAGATCCCAACACATGAAACCTTGGAGGAAACTACATGGGAACCATAGTAGTATCTGTTCCAGTACATAATCTCTTGAGTGTAAACATATTGAGCCTAGAGTTAATGCCCAGCCACTGGTGCTTGTCTGTACTTTTTTACCAGCTACCTATCACCTTCTTCCCTCTGATCCTCACGTGACTCCCACCTTCACATAGCTCAGATCTCAGTTTAAATTCGAAGTTGTCTTTCTGCCCACTAAATGCTTTTCCTGGGCCCCCATTATAACACACGTTACTCTGCATGTATACCCTATGGTCCTTATTATATATGTGCTGCCGAAGCAAGTACTGTCACATGATTCTTGGAGATCCTCTTTTTAATGGACATGACTGTATGATAATTTGTTAAAATCATCGCTTTAGTATCTCTTTCCCCTTCATTTGATATATAGATTATATGTCTTGTAATTTTGTATTGGAAGCCAGACATTGTAAATTTTACCTTTTTAATATTGGATATTTCACATTTCTGAAAAATTTCTTATGCTACTTTGAAAGAGTTGTGTTATTTTAATTTTTTCACATCTTGCTTTTATGGTTTGTTAGATAGGATCAGGGCATCATTTATTTAATCTAGGGCTTATTTTTTCTCATGACTAAGGCAAGAGCCTTTTTAGTACTGTACTTTGGTCAGTTTCCTGTGAAACATGGTGGTTTTCTATTCTGGCTATTGGAAATAGCTACTTTACCTAGTACCATAGGATCTTCAAGCACTATTCCTTGAAATTCTTTTGCTTGTTTCTTTAGTTCCGTTGAGGACAGTTCATCACAGGAATGGAGTGACAAAGAAATATACACCGTTCTCTCTTTGGGTAGCTCTGTCTTCTCCTTTACTTTGCCTGTGGCCTCTGATTTCTTTGTCTTTGCCAGATTTACATCTCATCTCAGCAAGTCCACTCAGCTGTACTTCCGTTGTTCCCTATTCCCACCTTCCTTCCAGGCAGTCAAGTGAAAAAAAATTGAAGAGCTTGTCTCTTTTGTTGCTGAGTAAATTAAGAAATTTATGTTGATATATCAAATGAATAAAGCAAGTCTGAACCATTAACAGAAAAGTTGCATTATGTCTCTCTGAAATCTCTCAAAATTGACATCTAAATTATGTGATGCTGCGTTGTGCCAGTTTCTGTGGGTGTTTCACACTGTAAATTATAGAAATTTACATTTGTTTGTGCTTTTGAAATCATTGTTTTATGTTTTTCTTCTTTTCCTGATTATATAGTGATCTCTAAAATATCTTAAAATAATTATAGACTTGTTATTAGGTAAAATAATTCCTTGAATTCATAGAGCTTTAAATAAGAATTACTTTAGTACCTCTAATTATTGTCACTGCAAGGAAATAGGTTTTCCAAAAATAGTTTCACAAACCTAAAACATTAATCCTATACTATTTATTACTTTTCATAATATCCATTTGCCAGTTAAACTATTTTACTGGTAAGCCCCAAAAGTAATGTGCATGTGACTCTTGTTAAATTATAATTAGTGGAAGTAGAAATAATATTTTCCTGCTATTGATATTAGCATTTATTAGGTAAGATAAATCTTATAATGACTCACATTTGAAATGTGAAATTTTATGAGGAAGAGAGCAATGCTTTGGTGGGAAAAGAAGAGCAACCTTCTGAAGAATTGCTGTACAAAAATGTTAAGCGGCCAATTAGGAAATAAGGCTTCTTGTGAATAACTAGAAATATTCAAGATATGTAGCTTCCTGTTAAACAGTCACCCTGTTCCTCCACAATATGTGTTTTTATTTCCAGATGTCAGTTAGGAAAAATGACTCATAATTGGGAAACAGACGGAGTGGCAGTGACTGCCAGAGGCTGTGGAGGTGCCTCACAGAGGGACCGGCACTCTCTGGGTCACCACTCAGCACAGCGGGATTCACTGCCCCCCCCACCTCCTTGAGGAGCGACCAGAAGCCTGCAGGCCATCTCAGGTTGAACACAGTCCACATCACTCTCACCATCTAAGAAGGCTCTTGGACCAAGAAGCGGGCAGACTGCCGGCCCTCTGTTGTAAAGTGTACTTCTCAGACAATTCACCAAAATAATACTATCACTCCAAATCCTAATGCAAATTAGGAGAATTAAAATTTTTCTGTAAGTGCACTTGACAAGTGATATACAGATGAAATATAAAATTTAAAGTATAAACACATAACATTGCTTTATCATATGCCATTCTCTTTGATTTATGACTCCCAAATTTGACACCAACAATACCCTCTGCAAAGGGCAAAAGTGTCAGTGAGGGTGAAGGGTTTTGATCAGTGATGAAGGGGATTTCAGGATCCAATGTACAACTTCCAGCTGGTCTGTATTCATAGAAAACTTCCCTTCTATGTAGTGCCCTTGTTAGTGAGCACAAAGGCAGGACATTTTTCTCTATAGTTCTAGCACTGATACATGACATTCGGTTTTTAAAAACTAAGTATGATTCAGAAAGAAATAATAAAAATATAAATGTAGATATCCATTATAAAGAACTGATTCATACATTCTGTAAAATTATGAAATTTTGTATAGAGTTTCTAGATGAAAAAATCTCACATAACATTAAACCTTTGGACAAAACACCTTGAGACAATTAATTATCTGAAAAATAATTACTTTCTCAAGTTATGCCATTTTGACTTCAAGTATTTGCTCATCAGCAGAATTTCTTGAAAATTGAACTAGCTTTATTTTTATCTTTGAGCACGACATAAACAATAGCTTAATACTTCAAATGGCTGTAGATGCAATTGCAATATAAATATATTTCAACGCAAATCCCTAAATTAGCTTGAGCCTTTCTCAGTAGACTGAGCAAATAGTAAGATGAAGAGTTGGTCCTTTTAACCAAGCTGCTGGCCATCTTATTCAGGGATGGTGACCAAAGGACCCTTTACGACGGTGAGGTCTCCCCAGGACTCCCCACGTGAGCAGCGGTGAACAAAGGACTCTCAGGTTACTTACTGTACAGGAGCAGATCTTAGTGACCTTTTTACTAACAGGCTCATTGCACCTCATTCCTTGGATGCACTGCTTCTAGACTGGGATTTAAGCAACCACTTTCATCACATACTATACTTCTCACTGTGCTCCATGGGTGCTACTCCAAATCCCTTAAGTACGCCACACTCTGTCTTCTGTATCACCAGGAGACAGCAGTAGAAATCCTTCCTCTTCTCCTCTCCTAACTAATGGTACTCCTTTGAATCCGAGGCCATACCTCACTTTCTTAAGGAAGCTGTCACTCCCAACACACATGTATGCAGACACTACAGATTAAATTAAACTCTCAAGCCCACCCTCATTGTTAGAGCATCTACTTTAATGTGATAGGATTTGTAATATTGCTTGGTGTCTTTGTTTTCCTCATAACTACATAACATCATGGGGGTATACACTGGTGTGTCTTGTTCTAAGTTGAATTCATAGCAGAGGATCATAGAGAGTGGTATGTAAAACCAGAAGAAAGGAAGGAAGGGATGGTGGGAAACAAGGAAGGAAAGGAGGGATGAAAGAAAAGAGAAAAATGAAAGGAAAGAAGGAGAAAAGGAAAGAGGAAAAAATTGTGCAAGGTTTAGTACCTATCCTAGTGGACTTAGAGGAATAGACGCATCCTCTGCTCTGGCTGGTTAGGCTGCACCAGCGGGGGCAAAGCTATGGCACAAGTGCTTGCAGCCAGCTGCTTGTTATCACTGAAAGCTCTAAAGGTTCACCATCACTGTACTGTGCCTCAAAGGCCCTTTAGTTCTGGACCACGTTAAGTTATTACACTGTCTACAACCTTAACCTGTTGAACATGTTACTCACGTGTAAATCACTGGGAAGAATCTATGCACCAATTAACTCCACTAAGTGAAAGACATAATATCTCAATTGAGCTCAGGAAAAAAGCAGTGAACAATGATTAGTCAAATATATTTGGCCCAGTTCCCTGCTCGGTGAGAAGCAAATAACCCACTTTCTCTGGCACAGACCACATGGTTATGTTTCACTAACTGCAGGACACCCCTGTGTGTAGAAGGACAAATATGTTCCATGGCCAATATGGCCTTATCATTCCCCTCAGCTTTACTAAACTTTAGATAGGATTCTTCCTGGCCATGAGCCCATGACTTCCCTTTTTCAGAGCATATACTTTGAAAAGCTTGCAATTGTAAATTTCTCTGTCCCTCTGATCTGTAGTCTTCTTCCAGCCTCTTGCCAATTTTACAACCAAGGATGTCTTTCTCAAGTACCTCAGAGGCGTTCCTTTCAAACATAATAATCAAGAATGACTGTAAACATCCTTTTCCCCAACTTTTGTGGGAGCACAGAAGACAATCAGGAGACACAGATGACTCATCACATGGACCTGCTTCCTCACTGATGTCCTCCAGTACTTCCCTGCAGCTCTCCCAAGCACTTAAAAATTCTTCCATCTTTGTTTTCAGCAGTGCTGAGTACAGTGTCTTTTACCCCTTGCAATCATCTTGAGCAACTTTGCTGTAGCTTTTCCTGCCCATTCTCTGAGGTCTAACTCACTTGTGCACCTGAATTCAGTCAGCACCCCATCTCTCATGGCAGATCTGATGTTCTCTGAGAAGATCACATTTTAAAACTTTTGACCCACTGAATAAAATATTAGTGCACTCCCACTTAGTACACAAGAGGATTATTTTTCCTTTGAGGCGAGATTATTTTCCATTAATACTTTTATTTTGAAATAGCCTTGGATAAACTCTGGCTATTTCTGTGGAAGGCAATTCTTAGTAAAGTCCCAGGAGCAAATACTGTGCTTGGTGGGTTTCAGAGTGATATCAGCTTTCTACCACAAATAATGCCACTTGTATAACGATCTTGATTACAATTGTGAAACCTTGCAGAGATCTTATCGTGCAGGGCTTAAATGCCTAGGTTTTGTTTTTATGGCTAGGAGAGTGACTGATAGGCTTTGTGATTCAGTGGTAAGGAGTCCTGGATGTGGGAACCAGGTTGCCTGAACCCAGCAAGACTTTAGCTAGTTGTTGAACATTTTCACTCACAGTAAAAATAAACAGCACTGAATCTGAGGTTTAGTGACTGCTCAGTGAGTCTTAGTTGTTAAAACTGTCATGAACTTCATCGTTGCTTTCACTAATATGAAGAAAAAGCAAACAGGTTGTTCCATTTTTGCAATTTTCTACCAGAAAAAGAAACATTGGTGGGTAGTACTGCTAGCTTATAGTAGACTTTAAACTTTGCTAGGTTGTTTCACATATATCTAACTCCAAGTTCTGTTTGTGAGATGTTTGCTTTCTCTCTCCCTACCCTGATCCCTGCATTGTACAGTGATGGATGGGCAGACAGAGATGAAGTCATTGAGGGCTATGAAGTGGAAGCCAACGGGGGAATCACGATAAAGCTGCAGTCTCCAGAGGTCAGATCGTTCGATGATTATTTCCTGAAGTTAAGGCTGGATACTAACACAAGGAATCCCTGGTTCCCTGAGTTCTGGCAACACCGATTCCAGTGCCGCCTACCGGGACACCTTCTGGAAAACACCAACTTTAAAAGAATTTGCACAGGTAATTATTCACAAAATAACAACTCAGAGCTTTAGTCATCTCTGGCTCTATTTCTGGTTGTGGATTGAGGAAAGAAGGTGCTAGGGTTGAATATCTTAAAAGATAACATAGTCCTCTTAATAAAATAGGATGAAGTAAATATATGTTTTCCTCCAGGAATTCAAATTCTTGTATTTTAGAAAAACTGCTTTGCTGTCTGGTGGGACAAGTGATAGAGAAATAACATAATCAGGTGCAAATAAAATTGAGGAGTCACATAGCCTTTATTCAAGCCAGAAAAGAGATTTTCTTTCATTGCATGAGCATGTAGGAGTTGCTGGCCAGAGACTAAGCAAGCCACACTGTCTTGGTTCTTTTTTCCTTCTCTGAGTTGCCTTAATTTGCAATTCAGGGAAAGAAGAGGTGACACTCTCTTAGGCCACCCCATCAAAATGGTGTTAGTGGACATAGGTACCAAGAAATTGCGCCCTCCTCTATCAACCAGACAATGGCCCCCACTGGAAAGATCCATCTTATGCAGTGCTCACTTATAGCATGCCAAAAAGGGGCAGCAAAGTATCCCAAGGTCTTCAGGGGCTTGGGGAACCCCAGAAGCTACCCCTAAACTATACCTTGGACTTCTAAACACTTATGAGCATTATCATTACCGTGTGACTTTCATAAGCATTAGCACTTACATACCTTTTATGGACATCATTATTACTACATAAGGGCATTGTGTTTTCCTGTTGATTTTTGGTATTGCCTGTGCTACAAAGATGGATCATCTTTGGTCTGTCCTAGTGCCATTTGAAACCTGTTATTCAGACTGGATTAATGATACAGTACAGTGGTCTACCCATAGTGACAGATTATGGGCTCTTCTCATGAGGTCATTTGCATCGTATAGCAATGCTGTGACATCTATTTCTTGACTAGGCTGAGTTGATGTTGTTTAGAAGGTTCTAGAATCCATTCAATCACACCATAGCTATGTATAAAACATTGCATTTAGAAGAAAAGGGGACAAAGAAATGCATAATTAACCTCGAGGAGGTTGTGGTCTCTGGGCAAATCAAATCAGATCATATGTCACACATGAAACATAAATAACCAAAGACAATGAGATTTTATGAGAAAGGGTAAAAATAATGCTAATTACATAAAATATTTCTATTTTCAATAGTATTCACATGCTAATGTTAAATGTCTTTGAATACCAATAAATATAAATGCAAAATGTCTGTCTGGCTGGGTAAGTTTGGCAGAGTTCCCTGAGAAATTACTAGGTGTGGATTTATTTTTAATCTAGCTTTTTAGAAGTCATCAACATGGCTTCTAAGAGTAAAGAAATATAATCCAGCTGAGAAGCAAAGGGAAGGTGAAATAGGTGCTAAATGACTAACCTTCCTCTGTCACATATATACTTCTATGAACTTCACATTTCTCTAAACTAAGAGACCCACAGAAGTTAGCAACTCTAACAAGTCACGTAGAAGAGTCTTACTAATCTTGAGGAGCAGAGGCAATAGTTTCCCTCAGTTTACTAAATTAATGGCAACAATAGAATTAGAACCCACATCTTCAATGTAGCACAATGGCTGAATACTTTTATATTTAGCATTTAATAACAGCTTACCTTCTGTCAAAGAACCCTTACAATGTCAACTTCTGGGAACTAATCCATTCTTGTTAGCTAACTGATCATGTAATTTGTATTTTTTTTTTAATTTGTATTTTCTTATGGTGCGGATTTTTTTTTTTATAAATAAGGACTGTTATTTTTAAATGAATTATATTTCTTTCATTCAACATTCAACAAATACTTAGTAAGCATCTAATACGTGTAAGGTTTCATTCTAGACCTCTATATTTCAGTGCAGGGAAATAGTAAATTAAAAACAGCAAAAAATTCAAGAAAATATGTGCTTATTTACATGATCACAAGAGCCGTCGAGAGAGTGAAAAATGGGGACAGGAAACAGATGAAGGGATGAATGGAGAAAGCCCTAGTGAGAGGTGATTAAAGGCAAGAAAGCAACAAGAGAATGCGTCATCCTAAGATTGGCATAGAGATTTTCAAGGATAAGGAAGAGCGCGGGAAAGGAGAAACTCCCCTGCCTGGCTTAGCAGAATAGGAAGGAGGCCAGTGTCACTGGAGCCAGTGGATACGTTGAAAATCAGAGAAAGAGCGGACTGAAGTTACACAAGCAGGGACAAGGCCAGTGTGACCATGCGAGGGACGGTGTGGGGGATTCATCCGTGGTAGGGGCAAAACGGTGGAGGCAGGGGTTCAGTGGTGAGTTCATTTTCAGTAGGAGCTTGAGGGGTTTGTTGATAGAATTGTCCAGAATGACTATTTTGAACCACTGGAGAGATGGTGTCATCACTGACTAAGACCTACAAGACTCGAGGAAGTGCAGCTTGGAGAGAGATGCAGAGGTTAATTTTGGATATGTTAAGTTTGAGATCTCTTAGTGGCCTATGTCACACTGTCATTATGTTTTCTAAAAAAATATTAGTACATGTTTGCGGTACATAATATTTACATTCCGTGTGGGGAGTTGGTTCATGTATAGAACACATCTTAAGTCTTTTTATTTTCTCTTCCTCTCCTCTCCCTTCTGTCTTCCACCATCTATCAATCCCCTTCCCTTTTGATAAAAAGTGTTTGCTTACTTCCTATTATCTATCTTTTTTTGTGCTCTTTTTTATAATTTGGGTTTCACGTACAAGAGAAACCATGCAGTATTTAAGCTTGTTTCTGATTTGTTTCACTTAATATTATAGTCTCAAGGTGCAGTTACTTTTCTAAAAATGACTCGTGTTGGACTTTCTTTATGGCACAGCAGCTCTCCACCATGTGTAAATGCATTTGCTTTATCCATTCCCCTGTTGCTGGCTGTAGAGGCTCCTCCCAAGTGTTAGCTATAACATAGGTGTGTGTGTATCACTGTAATCCGATGTCTTTCACTCTTTGGGGGAAGAGATATAGAAGAGAAATAGCTGGGTCAAATGGAGTTGCTAGTTTTCGCTTTTTGAGGAATCCTCATATTGGCTTCCATAGTGGCTGTACTAGTTCACATTTCCACCAGTAATGTAGGAACTTTCTTTTTTCCCTACAGCTTTGCCAGCATGTTATTATTTCATTTCTTTCTGATGGCCATTCTTGCTAGAGTGAGAATGGACCAATGAACAGACCTCAGTGGTACTTTGTATACAAGAAACACATTTTCCCCAAATTCATAGAATAAAAATAAAAGGATGAAAAATAGGAAGACAGAGTATGAACAGAAACAAATACAAAAATTACACGATCATCTCAATAGATGCAGAAAAAGCCTTTGACAAAAATCCAACACCTATTCATGTCATTGTATTTCATTAGTAAATATCAGAACACTACTTACTAAACGTGCTTTGATATTTTTATATAAAAATTTCTAGGAAAATATTTTGTGATCCAGTCTCACATAAAAATGTTAAACCCTGCAGCCGTGTACATATACACTAACACCTTGGGTTTTCAATTGTCACAGCACATGTTAATGTCAAAGTTAAAGCTTGCGCTTAATGTTTATAGCAGGAAATAACTGCTTGAAAATTCATGAATTGCTTTTCTGTTTTGCTTGACTCTGAAAGCTAGTTTTAAGAGCATTTGTAACATTTCTCAGGTATGTTTGTTTGTATTTTATTCTGGTGTCAAATTCAGAAAACATTTCTGTGTTCTTTGTTCAAAGAAAGGCAGGCATTTATTTAATCTTCTAGTTGGAATGAATTGTCAAGATGTATTCATCTTTTCTGCTGCCAAAGACCTAGAATTTTATCCTTAGCAGTTTTACCTGTACTATCTGTATGTGTATGTTCGTGTAAATTTACATTGCTTTTCAACATTATTCCCTGTATTTCTTTGAACTTGCCTTCAGTGTTATTGACAAACGAGATAAACTTGCACTTCCTGTGTTATTCTTATGCACTTGAGATTGTTGCATATCAAATGAATTCTATAGTCTTGTAATGAATATGCAAGCACATTTATAAAATTTAGTGTGAAAAAGTAGAATTAACCTTCTTGAATTTTTGATAGCTTCTGTTTCTGTCACTCATCTTTAGTCTTCTGGTGTTTTGGAAAGTTTTGATATTGATATTTGTTTCCATAGAAACCTTTATTAAACTGAATCTCAGATGTCACTATTGAAATAAAGAGTTTATGTACACTAGATTGCCAAACTGAATACTAAGGGTTCTGAGCCAAGGCTGAGTAATTTGGGAATCACTGTGGCTCATTAAAAAGTACTTCATGCAAAGTCTGCATCACTGCTTAATTGGTTGAGTATATCAAGGGACTGCAAATGTGTTGGAAAAGCACTGAAATATCAAAGCCTAACTTGTAAAAATTTAATCATTCAGGGGACAGTGGAAAGATTAGATATAAAGCAAATCAAAAATCACTCCCTTCCAGTAAATGAGTGAGCTGCTCAGGGCATCAGTGTCATGTTTGCAACTGCACAGAGCTTTATCATTCCTGATGAAAATCATTAGAAAGATTCTTGGAAACAGAGGGAGTAACATTTGGAAGCAAAATCTCTGGGTCCAACGTGGGTTCAGTTTTAGTCAGACAAACTTTACGCAGGTATGTGTCTATCCACATGACCTGGATGACCTTGCTTAATGTCAGTGTCTCAGTGTCTGCAATTGCAACACGACAGCAATATCTACCTCACAAAGATGCTGTGTCAGAATTCAATGGAATAAGGCAAGTGGATTATTTCGTAAGGAAACAATACATCTAAAATTTATTGCAATCTGTAAACACGTTTGTCCCTTGATATCTGCAAAGGATTGGTTCTAGGACAACCACCTCTGCAGACATTGACATCTGAGAATGTTCACGTCCCTTGTAGGCAGTGAAGTAATATTGTAAATAACACACACATATCTTAACACATATTTTCAATCAAATCTCTAGATTACATAAAATATCCAATATAGTATAAATTGTACGTATTTTTAAGGGACTAGTAACAGGGATAGAAATCTGTTCAGGTTCAGTACGGATGCAATTTTATAATTTTTTCTCATTTTTAAATCAATACATGCTTGTGATATTTCATGTGCCTTTTATATTTCTGTGTAGTTTTTAATCCTATAGTTAATACTTTATACATTGCTTTTTCAAATGTGTACTTCTTCTTTTTATATATTTCTAGCTTTCTCTTTCAAATAAGCTCTAACTTACATAATACTGACCATATATTTAGGTGTTTTTGATTCTTCACAAAGTAAAAAAAAAAATGCTGTAGTGCTATAATAAAATTTATCCTTCCTAAACTTTTCTTTTTTCATTTTGGATGATTTTCTTATGGCTCCAAAATGGAATTAAACTTCTAAAAGTTCAATCAAATGACGTGAACATTTCTAAGACTTTTGAAAATAGACTTTGAAAAGGCAGCTCTTAGCAGCTCTGTATGAAATGCTGTGCATTTTTTCATTTTGTTTGTATAGTTATAATCTTAGTGTGATTTAATTCTGCATTTTAAATTTTCTTTGAATTATACTTTACATTTTTTATATTGCTGCATGACTTTAGAACTGCTGTTATAGAACCCTGTAATACTCTATCCAATGAAAATATTAACCATTCTTGTATTGTTGGACACTTAGGATGCTTGCAGTTTTCTTTATTTAAAAAGGAAAATGGAATGAAGAATTTTCATGGTAATTGTTCAAATTTTGGATTTCTCCTTTATAATAGATTCCTAAATATGTAATTATTAGTCTAAGAGCATGATAGTATTTGGGTCTCTTAAAAACATATTGTAATTGTTTTGTATTCTGAAAATACTGATATTTTCTATAGCAACCAGTATGTTAAACTGTAAATGATTCCTGGGTTCAGTTTGTCCTTATCAGTTGTTTTCATAACCCATGAATTTACAGTCATAATTTTGTTTTCTTTTTTTCTTCTCTGTACCATTTGGAAACAGATGGGCACAGTGCTTTTTAAAGCATGTATATACTTGCAGTTGGCTATTGTCCAAGGTATAATGAAAGAAGTTGGCTCATACTTGCAATGCTCATCAACAGTGCATGACTAGTAGGATAATGACAGTTAAGCTATGGTTAGAATTTCTCCTCCAAATCATACAGTGAAATTTAACTCCTCATAAAAGGATTCAAGTCTGGTCTCCATTCTGTCTGACTGTTAGGCCTGCTTGTCCTTCCGCCTTGGGAGACACGCTGGGATGATGCAGCAGAAAGGATGATCACCACATGCAACCCCTCAAATCTGGACTTTCTGGCCTCTAGTTCCATGGTCCAAATAAATGTCTGTAGTTCATAATTTACTCAATTTGTGGCATTCTGTGATAGCTGTAGGCAGCAGACTAACATATCTAGTAAAACACAACATCGAGACTTTCTGTCAGGGGGAGTCTTACACAGTAGCTTGGAGACTACCGTTGTTTAGTAAGTACCAATGTTTAGAATGGTACTGAAATGAGCCTTACTAAGAGTTTTTCAATTTTATGGAGATTCCACTCTGAATTAACTGAATAATCAGGTAGGTCAGACAAATTTAGCCCATTATAATTTAATTGAGATTATAGTGGTCTATAAAATAGGATAGGTCTCAGTTTACTTTAGTCACTGGGCTCTGAAATAATAATTTCTATTTTTCCATTGCAAATTTAGCCCAATACACACTCTAGAGGAATATAATTCCCTTCAGCAAGAATGTGGCACTGCTCATTAAAGTTTGTGAGGATGCCACATCTATCCCTCCCTCCCTGTGTCTGTGCTCTTTGAAACTTAGCTCTGCAAATCCTTATCAAAAGATAGGGTCCTATGCTCTACCTTTAAAATATCAATTGACTTTACAATTTATTAATCCCAAGTCTGGACCACCAGTGGCTTGACCTATTCCTATTCTGTTTCTTGGAACTTTGTGTCAGCCACATGTAAAAGTCTGAGCTGACCTCTAGAAGATGAGAAATAGCATAGATCAGAGACAAGATACTTTCTCAAGTGAGGGTGTCCTGGAGCAGCCAGCCTCCAGCCTTCCTATTACCTGACTGCTGGTGTGTAAGTGAGCACAGTTGAGATAATTCATGTTGAGCATAGAGTAGAACTTCCTGGGTGACTGCAAGGCTCATGAACAAAGAAAATTCCTGATATTTTAATCAACTAAACTTTAGGAATTGTTCATTATTCAGCTTTATTGTCATAGAAGAAAACTGATGAGGTTTCTGTAATCTATGACTTTTACATGAAACAATAGTTTAATTAAATTACGGAACTTAATTCCTCAACCCAGTGCAGGAATGCTCAGTCTTTTCCCCTTGTGAGAGGAGTGGTACAATATCGTACCCCAGACCTAACGGAACAGAGCTTTTTATAGATCCTGTAATGAAGAATAGTTTAGAGAACTCTAATCCAAGGCAAGGCGGCCATTCTAGTATGCTGTGGCTAAACATGCTAAAAATGAGGCACTGCTATAACTGAGCCAAATATCATCAAAACAGAAGCATCATATATTATTAAAAAGTGGGGAGTAAGTTGCTTTATGGAAATAGGTTTAAAAGTTAGGTTGGATCATAAATGAGGTAAATCAGATGTGCATGTGCAAACAGCATATTGTATCATTAGTGTAAGAACGTGGAGGTGGGAATACACATTGGGAGGTATGAAGGGAGGCTGCTTAAAAGTAGAGAGCAATCGGGATGAAGGGAAGGAGAAAAGGAAGAGGGGGATAGCTGTGTAAGTATGTATATATGTGCAGGATGGCTGACATGTTTGCACTATTGTATCATGTCATTTTGATGTAAGGAACAAATGATGATTAATTGTTTGATCAATCTTGTATGTCTATTTGTATCGTCCTGAGCACACACTTTGAAGTTATCAATGTGTAGTACAACAACCATTGTTGATCCCCCGCCACCTTATCTATAGTTTGGTTTTTCTACTGTTCTTGTGCTGCTGTGTGTCTGTTTGTTGGTGTTTTTGTTCTTTTACTTTTAAAATAAAAATTAAAAATAAAAGTTAGGTTTGCAAAATTAAAGTGATCTGATCATTTGTTGCACCTGAACATTATAATTTCATAGATTAATATTGTTATCATGTATAGATGAAGCTCTGAAAATAATATTCAAGGAGCAAAATGATGGTCTGTTTATCTCTAACAGTTTTATTCATGCTGTCAAATGTTGGCAGCCACCAGCCATGTGTCTGTTCTTAAAATTTAAATTGACAGGAAGGAAGGAAGGGAAAAGGAAAACAATGAGAAAAAGAAGGATAAAATGGAAGCAAGGAGGGAAAGAGGGGTTCAAGGGAGGGGAGTGATGGGAAAAAAGAGGAATCAAGATATATCCACATACAGGTACGAATTCCCTATGATGAATGTGATCATTATATATCTAAATTGTACCAATAAACTTAATAAAATTTTTAAATTTACACTAAAATTAAATCAAACTAAACTTTTAGTTATTGAATCTCACAAGTGCTACAGTTCATGTGTCAATAACCACATGTGGCTAGTGACTACCATTGTGGACAGCACACACCAATTTCCATTGTTGTACAAAGTTCTACAGATCAGCCCTGCTCTAGGCTGTGTTTTACTTTTTTACTCCCATAAATGCAAGTTTGATTGTTTTTATAATTATTGAGATCTAATTCATGTTAGTGTTCGGAATATCCTGACTACAACAGCTGGAAGCTGATTTGTTCTTACGGTATGAGCATGGGTGTCAGCTTGCTTGGTGATTCCTACAGATTTGTCATTCGAGATAGGGTGAACCAGTTCCCACAAAGATACCTGTAGCACGTTTAGGTTCATTGATCTCTTATCCCATGTCATTTTAAATATTGGATAGACTTAGAGAAACCAACACATGCTTTAGCATCAAATAGTCAAAAAAGTTGATGCAAAAGCGGGATTTCTTGTTCTTTTGGTGCTGCTGGGATTTGAACTAGGGCCTCATGCATGCTAATAAACACTTCCAGTAAGCTGCATCTTTAGCCCTACATTCTTTTCCTTTAAATACAGACTTATTCTGTTCTAAACACGTGTATGTTATTACAGTCTATTAACCGTGTGACTCAGAAAGCTGCTAGCTTTGAGTAGGAGCAAGAACAAGAGAAGGCTCTGCAACAAGTCCAGGCTGCTGTGCAGGCTGCTCTGTTACTTCCACCATAGGCTCCAGCAGAACCAATGATATTGGGGATGTCAGTACCAGAGAAGGATACTGTTAAGAGAAAAGGAATAAAGGGATAATTATATATGTATGTATATGCAAGATAGTTGACATAGTGGTACTACTGACTTCTATCACTTTATTGAAAGGAATAGTTAATGATTGATTATTTGATCAATCTTGCATGTCTATATTTGTTTTCCTGAGTATGCACTTTGAAGTTATCAACATGTAATATGACAACCATTGTTAATTCCCTGTCACCTTGTCTGTAATTCAGTATTGCTTGTACTATTCTTGTGCTACTTTGTAAATGTCTGTCTGTATGTTAATATGTTTTCATTCTTTTACTTTTAAAATAAATAAAAGAGCCTCTGGCAAGTCTCATAGGTGAATCACTGTGGAAGCCTCTGAGAGTTTGGAGCAAGGTTCTGCCATTATCTATAGACAACTACTTTGTCTTTGAAAAAATAACCCCTGTCCTGCTAACTACGCCTTAATGGAAACTGAATTCTTGACCATGGGTCACCAAGTTTCATGTGACCTGAGCTGCCCATCATGAAATGGGTATTGTCTGCTTTAAGGAAGTGTGCTTTGCTGTCAGGTTGATGAAAAGTGCATTGTGAGTGTTAATGGTGATACGTCAAACTGAGTAGATTAGAAAACCTATGAGAAGAAGGAAGCATGCTTCAGGTGCGTTTGTGCGGTGTTTCCAGAGGTGAACCGCACATGGGCAGGCAAACTGAGGGCGCAGATCCGCCCCACACTGTGGGTAGCAACAGACAATAGGGTTATGGCTTGGAGGGAATGGAAGAGAAAGAAGAAGGAGGTTGACGTGCCTTTTTGGAAGCTTGGTTCTGCTTCATTTTGCTGCTGCTGTGGGTATTAGATCGTTTCTTCACCATTTCAATGGAGACTCCTGTCAGCACCTCCTCAGCTCTCCTGAGAGCTCCCAGGCCTGTGACCTCAGACTGCTGCTGTGCACTTGATCTTTCTGTGTTCTTCCTTAAAGCTTATGTATTTGATTTATAATATTATGGTTTCAAAGTACATCTATTTTCCTAGAAGTGATGAAATGTATCATTATTTACAGCAGAGTAGTACTCTATGTGTACAAATACAGCATTTTCTTCATCCTTTCATCTCTTTGTGGGCAAATAGGCCAATTTCCAGATTTAGTGTTATGAATTATGCTGCTATAAATGTGGGTATGTGTGTATCACTGCAATACGATGTCTTTAACTCCCTTGGGAAGATACCTAGAAGTTGAGTACCTGGGTCAAGTGGAATTTCTGTTTATGTTTTTGAGGAATCATCATATTGATTTCCATAGTGATTGCACCAGTTTATGTTCCCGCCAACAGTGTAGATGGGTTTCTTTTCCCTCAGCCTCACCAATGTTTGCTTTTATTTGGCTTTGATGATGGCTGTTCTTTCTGGAGTGAGACAGACTCTCATGGCTGCTCTTATTTTCATTTCTCTAATGGTCAGTGCTGAATGATGTGATGAATAAATTTCTATTGGTTTAATGAAAGGAACAGTTAATGTTTGTTTGATCCATCTTGCTTACCTATAGTCGGTAATCTGAGCAACTACTTTGAAGATAACAATAAGTAATACGACAGCTGTTGATTTCCTAGCATCTTATTTTAGATTTTGTATCATATTTTATAGTTTTTGTGTTGTTTTGTTTCTACATTTGGTTTTTGTTCTTTTATCTTTAAAATTAAAAAAAATACATGATCTTTCTATATTCTTGGGTTAGGAAGCTGCGGGATCCTCCAGCTCCCGGGGACAGGTGGTCATTGTGGATTTTCCTGTTTCTGACCCTGTAAGCCCACCTACTAAATCTCATTGCATAGTTCATATAATTATATATTTTTTCTATTATCCATAGATTTTAATCATTAGAATACCCACTCTCAAACTTGCTTAGCTGGAAGGCTAGATAACATGAGGTAGCTTTCAGTACACACACACACACACACACACACACACACACAACAAATGCAGCATATTGATTCACTTACATATTGAAAAAAATTCTACTAGTAAGTGTCATATATGAAAATTGGGCCAGTCTCTAAGAAACTGATTCCAGACATGGTAAAAATGTGCACATATCCAACAATATAAAACTACAAGGGAAAAGTTTCTATTAAAGATTAAAAGTAACTGTCATTGAAACAATGTGTTAGATGCCTCAACTTGTTTTCATTTATACCTCAAGTCCAGATAATAGTTTTAGAAAAACAATTTGTGCTTTGTATTGGTTAGTGTTTTCACAGTTTGATTATCTCTCTCTATATATATCTTTTATCTATCTGTCTGTCTATCTATCTACCTACCTACCTGTCTGTCTCACCAAGAAATAATGACCAGAATTAAGATAATGTGTATATCACTGTGCAAATTCTTCTGTACTTCATTGAAAATCCCTCTCTCCTACCCCTCTGTATAGGCATCCAAGGCAACCACTTATTGTTGTTTCAGACATTGTATCTGTAAGTGCAATTTAACATAAGTGGAATTGTACTGTCCTTTCTTTCTGTTCTCTGTTATGGTTTGGATACAAAATGTCCCCGAAAGGCCATGTGCTGGAGATATGGCTGCCAGCTGATGGGCTTTTGAAAAGCGAATGAATTGTGTGGGCTCCAACTTCATCGCTAAGTTAGTCCACTGACAAGTGCACAATCTGGCGGATGGCAGCATTAGAAGGCAGGGCTTAGTCAAAGGAAGTGGGTAATGGTAATGCATCTTTGGGGACTATATCTTAATACCTTCCTCTTGACTTCCCCTTTTTCTGCTTCCTGGTTTCCATTAAGTGAGCACCTGTCTTCTGGTATGTCTGTTCATTATAATATTTCTGCCTCACTACAGGTCTACAACAATGGGATCATCTGACCTTGGATTGCAGCTTCTAAAACCATGAACCACAATACACTTTATCTCTGTGAGCCTGTTATCTCAGGCATCTTTGTGCAGTGAGAGAAATTTGATCAGTAGGCCTTCTTCCACTAACCACAATTATTTTGGGATTCATAATATTTCATATGTTAATAGTTAATTGTTTTGGTTGCTGAGTAGTACTATATCAAATCATGTTTGTCCATTCACCTGGTAATGGGCACTTGGACTTTTCCCCATTTTTGTTATGAAGAACAAAGCTGCTATAAACATCAGTGTACAAACATAGACATACAGGGTCATTCTCTTGAGTTAATTACTGGGAGTAGAATGTCTGTATTGTGTGGTAGGTACCTGTGTACTTCTTTTTACTTACCCCTGATCCAATTAATTATGGAATCATATGATTGAATCAAACAGTAAGAAAATGTGGCTCATCAGAGTTCAGGAACTTGAGAGACTCCTATCTGCTTCTTGAGGAATATGTTTCACTATTCCACTATTTCTGCCCTTAGAGATGACAGTTAAGATGAAGGGAATATTTCCCACATTTTGAGCCAAATCTTTGGTCAAAATTGATATTCAACATGATTCTTTGTGATATACTATAGGATTGAGGTTGTCATGTCTTTGAAAAACTTCTGGAGTAGATTCCCTACTGGCAGATTCTCTAGTGGTTGCTTTTAAAGAAAACAAACTCCACACTATATGCTTATGCTTTATGAGTAAGATGTGACCCTATGTAATCATTCCATCAGTTACTCTTGCACTATAGATAAGTGGTGGCAAACCTTTTAGAGCTTTCAGTGATGCAGACTGCTTGTTGCAGCATATGTGCTATAGGTTCGCCACCATTGGTATAGATCCATTACCTCTAGGCCACAGCAATGTCCCAGAGAGCCATATTATATTTCAGAAACTTCTTGTCAAACCCAAACCAATGAGCTCTATGAAACAATGTTGAATATACCTATGATTATAACCTGAATCTATGTCAGTATTATGCCATCATTCAATAGGACCATTTTGTTTACCTGCTAGTTAATCTCTTTCTGGAGTATCACTGGCCAGTAGACATCACCACTACAATAATAATCCTTACAGAGGCTTTGTGGGCATTCACAGGAACTATGTGATGACACATACTTAAAATTTGTCAGAAATGCCAGTAAATCAAACTCATGTGGACTTGTCTCAGAGCTGGGTGTGCTACTCCAATTGGCTCAACACTATTATCCAGTCCATCTGGCTAAATTAATAACCCTAGCCCTGATATGTTGTAAATAAGAATCCTGTCCTTTGGAGCACAGTTTTCAAGCCTGGTTTATTAAAATCACCAGGAAAGCTTTTCAAAAAGAACTTCCCTATTCCAATCTAAAACCCACTCCATACCAATTGAATCAGAATCTCTGAAGCAGTTCCAAATGTTTATTTTAAGGACAGGAAGAATTTCAAACTTAAAATGTATGAGCCATTTAACACTTCAAAAAAATTCAGAATTTGGAACCATCTATCCCTGTCCAATTTGAGAGCTTGGTAATGTTTTGGCTCAGGCTTTGGCATCTGAGGCAGCTAATGAGACTTCAGCAATTCCTGATGCTGAATCAATCTCTTATTTCTTGGTAGGCTTGTTTTGTACTGAAGTATTGGCATTATGAAACCAGTAAGTCACGGCCAACACCATGTTTCTCTATGTCCAGATTAGGTAGTTACTAGCTGTATTAATTTTCTATTGCTGCCATAATAAATTACTATAAACTCAATGACTTTATACAGATTATGTTACAGTTCTGTATGTTAGAGGTCTGAAAAGACTCTCACTGGGATAAAATCTAGAAGTGTACATATGTTTATATTTCTTAGTAAGGGGCCTAGGAGACTTACCTGTTGTCTTGATTTTATTTTAACTTCTGGAGGGCACCACATGATCCACTCACCATGACTGATGGTCACTTTTCTTCGTATTCACAACCAAGAAACGCTGCATCAACCTGACCTTTCTTCCTCAGCCACACATTTGTCTGATCATGACCATGGAAGGTTCTCCATTCTGAAGGACTCACCTTCAGAAGTGAGTTGTGTCCACCCAGATAACTCTGGATAGTGCCTTCATCGCAGGAGAAGATTAATCACATCTCACTCTCCTTTTACTGTGAAACTAAGGTAGCCACAGGCTAAGGGATTCATATGTTGCCATCTTTCTGGGATTGTTATTTTTTTCTACCACACTAAATGTCTAGACAGGGCAAGAGGTTAGCTTTTCTAAGTCCTTTCTAACCACTATTTCTTTAGTTCCCTTTCTCCCCTGCTGACATGCCTGTTGACAACTGTGGAGAGCACAGGATATAGTCTTTGGGAAAAGACTTTCAAAGTCATTTTCATTGTGCTTCTGTGAAAGGTAAAACATCAAGACAGTTGGGGACATGAACTTCTTCGTATTCAGTGTCTTTCCCATTTTTCTCCTTGGCCTGTTCTGATGGGTATTCTTGGAGACTCTCTGAAGAGTGAAGCTCTCTCCTGTTTCATGCCTTAAGATGTTGATAACCCGATGATCTTTTTAAATCTGCAAGGATCATCATTACTTTTGGCCTAGGCTGATAGCTTTTTAATCTTCCTTGTAAGTGTACTTACAGCTATGCCCATAGCCCTTTCTAGAGGAGCCTTTCCCCCTCGACTTGACCTTAGAGACACTGCGCCTAACAGATTTCTAATGGAAAACTACCATCTTCATCTCTTTTTAAAAGCCATTTTCTTCATCTAAAAGATTCCTGGGTGCTAAATTAATTCTTTCTAAGATTTTAACAAAATAATGAATACTACTTGGTCTTTGTCATAAATCTGAATTGCTATTGGTGTTTCATAGTGTGAAAATCTTCTCAGTTTGATCTGTTAACAGCTGGAAATGAAAATCAATTTCATTTTCATCGCTGCACTTTAATTTTCCTAAGTCCTTGCTGAAACAAGCAAGCTTGCCGGATGAAATGCCTTCTTTCTCATTACGGCGGGTAACAGTGTTGCTGAGTAGTTTGTCGCTATAAAATACTGGGTTTGCATCATTTTGAACTAGTTGCAGTTTATCTGCAATTTGCTGCCTTTTTCTATATGCCTCATATTTTATATTTGATTGATAGTTGTGTTTTTACAGCATCCCCTCTATATTTTAGGTACCAACTACTGTACTGGTCATAGGCTGTATACTGTATTAGTATGTCGGCTAATACATACTAATGTGTACTGGCAGTATACTGCAGCAGCAAATGATCCTTAATTTAATGTCTCATAACTATAAACAGTTATTTCTTACTCATGCTACATTCCTGTTATGTATTAGTTAAGTGTCCTTTCTGGAACATTAATGGTTGTGACAAAAGGGACTGAGTGCAGCTACTGTACACTGAGTTTAAAGATTCTGCTAATAATTATATGTGTCACTTCTATTCAAATTTTACTGACCAGTGCAAGTCCCATGGTCAAGTCAGATGTCAATGGAGAGACAAAATACCTACCATGGGTGAGGGATGTCTAATATTTGGCAACAATAATTCAGTTTATCAACCCACTAAATCAGAATTAGTACTAAAGCTGTTTAGTAATAAGTTAGCAAGTCTGTGTGTCTACAATCTATGGTTAGAATTTTTATTTAACTTGAACTTTAAGTTGCAGAGTAACTATCAGAATGCCTCAGAAGTTTTCTCCAAAGATGAAGAGACATTTTCTTCTTCAGTTTGGCTCCATTAAATTAATTGTTTAAGGTATTAAATAAAAGATTCAGAATTCCAAGTCAGAGAGATATTTGTTATAAGGGTTTATTGATAAAGTTCCTTTATTTTATAATCAAGGTCAGACTAGGCAAACACCAGGTATTACTGTACTATGTTCTCATGTTTCCATTAGTAAAGTCTTCCACATTGTTTAATGGCCTTGAGCAGAATTGGAGCTTATTTCTATCTGAACAGGGAAGCAATGAAAGGGTTCATGAATGATTTGGCATAGTGACCTATCTCTGCAGAGGTGTCCCACTTTCTAGGCCTAGTCTAAATGATTGACACTGATTAGAAGTAATAGGATTCCTTTTCTCACAGAGGGCCAGAGAGATCGATATCACCTCTTCTACAGCAGAGAGAGACTGCAAGATATCAAGTGTACACTAATTCTTATGACACAGAAGTTCCGGAAAATCTCAAGTTCCTATCTCCTCCTTCTGCAGGTGCCCAATGGCACACTATCCTGGTCATAAAGCAACCTCAATGTATCTGTGCCATGATGTCTTAGTGACAGTTTTCCAAGTCTGTGTTTTCAGAGATTGAGGAACACTGACATGAAGCAAATGCCTACGAATCCTCTGCTTATTTCTCCAACTTCTTTGGCAAGCTTGTTCACTGGCCCCTGGAATGTTAATATGAGGCACTATACATTCCTAAACTAATCTGTGACAGTTAATGCTTCATTTCAATTTTTATCTTTTTTATTATCAGTGAGGCTATTTTCTTAGCTTTATAATTCTATTTTGTCTCCTGTGGCTGCATGTCTTTTGTCAGAGTGCCTCTTCTTGAAATTACCATTGTTTTTATCTTTAAATTCTTATGAAATTTATACTTCCTTATTTAATAACCCTTACATGATACAGAAAATCAGCCCAGAGTTTCAGCCCTTAAAGCCATGTCATTAGTGACTTGCTCACTTTGTAAGTGAGAACAAATTCTGGTAATCAGAAGTTAAATGTTTGTAAAGGATGTTAATACATTAGAGAAGTGGCCTGATAGTTGCTAGAATTGAGTTTATTTGCAAGGAAAAGTATACATAGAAGTTACATTGTACATTGAGCATATACTTATGCTTTTCCATTTTTACAGTGCTATGGTATAAGAAACAAGTAAATAAAAAAAACAGACTACATGTACTGTGCAGCAGTCTCTAACTTGGCATAGTGTACATTAACTAACAACATTATGAAAAACTATACAAGATGTTTAGCTAACCAAAAAGATATATGTGTGTGTGTGTGTGTGTGTGTGTGTGTGTGTGCCTATGAGTCTTGTACATCAATGAATACAGTGTATAACTCATTTTCAAAATTTACTTAAGGCAATTTACAAAATTCCACAGTATAACGTTGTTGTTGTTGTTGAATGAATAGGAAAAACAATTATAGGAAGTTAGCTATGTGTAATATAAAACGCTTAATATATGCCTTGTTTTTCTTTAAATAAACTTTTTGGCTTACAGAAAAATTATGAAGGTAGAATAGAGCCTTTTATACAATCTGTCACCAATTTTACCCATTCTTAACATGTTACATTAGTGTATCTCTTATAATTCATGAAGCAGTACTGATACACTATTACTAACTAAATTCCACCCAATTATTTCATTAATTTTTGTCCAGTGGCTTTTTCTTCATGTTGTAGAATGCCGTCCAGTGGATACCTCATTACCTTTAGTCATTACATTTCCTCGGACTTCTTGGCTGTGATATTTACAACTTTTTGAAATGTGGCAATTTTTTATAATAGAGAAAATCAAATAAAGTCAAGGCTGTGTTTAAACACATGAGATTTGTGTTCTGCAGCCAGAGAGGCCAACAAAAATTATAACCCTGAACTAGAGTCTAACAAGAAACAAACCAATTATTTTTGGTGCTTCATAAAATTTCTTCCTGGTAGGCAGCCCTGAGATAACTTGTGCCTGGAATTATCAGTGAGAGACCACTTTACAGTGTCTTAAACGTTTGCTTTAACATACTTTTGTAAATTAAACATGACTTTTTAGGACTATTTGCTATAGTATCTCAGAGGTCAGCCACAGTCCTTGAAGACTGAATTCCAGGCGAGAGAGAAGAGGAGCCGTGATGAGGTGCCAACAGCGCAGCTCTGCAACCTTCCCTAATCGCTGTTCCTGCAGAGATCTTCCCCACACTCTCTGGACCAACCAGCCCCAAAAATGTCACGTCCGGGCTTTCTCAGGGGAACCACATGACCATGTGTCACCACACTGTCTTTCTAGTTTCTCCTCCAATGCAAGACAAGCAAAGAACTTAAAGAAGCAGGCACCTGAAGAGGAATTTCAATGGGAGATTTAAAATGGGTGGAATTCAGGGCAGTGTTGTTGAGGCTGGTGGTGTCCTAAGGAACTTCAACAGGCATGGATTGGAGGCAGCTCACAGACTGTAAGATAACTTCCTGCTTGCTTGCTTCATGTCAAAGTTTATCTGCTCATCTTGGCCAGAGGCAGCTGCTTACAAAACTGACTTACATTTTCTTTGGCTACATCTATCTAGGGAGGAGTTGCCAAAAATTGAAGCTGTCTTCTTTGTGCAATTCTAATATGCCAGAAACCAGATGGGATTTTCTGTAATTACAATTATTTATATTGTCCTCTAGATTTATAATTCCTTAGTGGACAATATTGTTAATTAAAAGGTTGCTAAAATTAAAAGTAGTACCTACTGTCATCTAATGCTTTTAAAATATCACATACACATTGGCGTTTACACACATAAGCATGCACACAAACAAATCTTCTTCTTCTGGATCTGTACCATATGATTAGTAAGCTGTTATTTAATTTTTGCCTTTATTTATTGATATACATGGATTTGGAGAAATGTTTTAACATCTGTGGGCCTCATTTTCCTCACCTGTAGCATAACAAAAATAATACCACTATTAAAGAACAAGGATTAAAATAGAGTGAAATTCATTATGCAACAATTTTATATAAATATTTAAAATAAAATTGTCTTATAGTCTCTTTATATATATTTATTTATGGCCATTTTATTGATGTAAACATGATACATCATATTGTTCTTATGTATTACAATTAGATCTGTCTCCTTTGTGATGTTTGTCCTAAAGTTCTGTTATTTCTTTCTGTTGTCTTGAATTCTCCTTTTCTCTAATTGTCATGTGTGTACACAAGAACCCAACATGTTCCCTTTATTGGTTCTCAGAGGCAGGGAATTCTGTTCCAGTCTTCATTTAATTATTGGAGAAAGGAAGGATCCTGTGATTGAGGATGACACTTTCTTGGGTCTCAGTTATCCTTGACCCCCACAAGGGGATAGGAGGCCAGTGGCATGGAGCAGAATGTCCTGTCCATCTGCTGTTGCTGCCATGTCAGTGGTTTCAGGGTAAATTCTCCCACCCCACCTTACTCCACCCTGGGACCATCTGCCACCATCTGCTACCTGCAAATCATTGCATCTCCCTGGGAAGGCTTTGTGCTTCTTAATGCTACTCTCAGACTTCTCTCTTAGACCCTAATTTCCTTAACAAATATGAGCCTATGATACAGTTGAATCCACTCCTCACCAAGGGCAATGACAAGATAAGTATATGATGCACTGAATGGCGACAGTGAGTGAAAGATGGCATCAAGCATTTCTCAGGGATTCACTGATCCGGATCTCTCAGGGTTTCAACATTCTTGTTACTCACTATAGTGCAAGTGTTTCCTTGGATAGAAGACCTTGACTAGCCTCAGTACTGGGAGAGAATTCGAGGGTAGAGGACAGGACTCTGAGGAACGAGCTCACATGTTGTGTGCAGTGCTGGTGTCATGATGGCTAGGGTCCTGCAATGTCCCACTTTCTGAATCAATTCATGGTAGAGAGAGAACGTCATGAAGGCAATGACAAGAGTCTTGGTGCCTTGCAGTATGTAGGACACCAAAAGTGAAACCTTCACAGATAATTTTATGTGATTTTCTACCAATTACAAATTTCTACCAGTTCTCAAATTTCCCAAGAATTCTTACTGACTGGCCAAACATACCACCGATAAGTAGGATTTTTGTTGACTGCAGAGGACAAATCATATAAAATTATATACATTAAGACCCCCAGATGGACAAATCAAGAAACAGCAAGGTTCTTGAATTCTGAAAGATGTAGCAGCATGGTTGTGCCCAGGCTGCCTAGCTCACTGTGGGCTCCCTTCTAATCTGCTGGCTGTGAGGGAAGATATTGAATATGCTTCATGCCCTGGTTTCCATTTTCCTTGTTCAATGGATATTTATTGGTAGTCATTTGATTTGGTTTGTTAAGCAGCTGAAAAAACAGATAAATTTCCAGAGATGATCTGCACTTTAGAGGAGTTCTTACTATTTTCTATTACAAATGTTCACAGAAATTAATGAAGGATTTCTGTTATGGTTGATACATTGTGTCAACCTGGGGAGTCTAGAGGTTTGGCTGCACTCAGCAGGAAACCAGGGTGCTTACTTTGTATATATCCTGAGCCTGCAAAAGAAGAGGGCATGGACATCGTGTGAGTGGGTGGGGGTAGTCTGTTTACAATGTAAGGGAAGGAAAGAGGCTGCTTTCTGCCATTCCTCCCCTTTGCTCTTGTGGTTTTTGCTGTATTCTGCCGCCATGAACGTTTACCCTCTGCTGTGCTCCACTCTGCCTTGGAACCAGCCAAGTATGGACTGAAACCTCCACAAATGCAAGCTAAATGAACCTTTTCTTCCTTCATTTTGGACGTTGGGTATTTTGTTTAAGCAACGAGAGAAAAGTAACCACGACAATTTCCCTACATTTTTATCACTTTGTGAAATTTGTTGTTATTCATACTTTTTATATTATAAACTTCATGCATAACAAATTTAAAAAAAATTTTTTTTGTCTTTTTGAGACAGGTTCTCACTATGCAGTTCAGGTTGGCCATGAGCTCACTTTGTACCCTAGGCTGGTCTTGAACTCACAACGATCCTCCTACCTCAGCTTTCTGATTGCTGAGATTACAGGCGTGCACCACCATGACCAGCCCAAAACAATACACTCCTTTTTTTGGTACGAGAAATCAAACTCAGGGCCTTGCACTTGCCAGGCAGGCACTTATGCCACTGAGCTATATCCCCAAAAAATTCTACATGTTACAGTACTATTATGGGTCTAATATTATCCTTGTTTAATTTCCTCTTGAATTTATAAATTACATTTTTATTACCTCTGTATCTATTCATGTATCCAACTCCAAACACTACATTGTTAATTTGCTGTTATCCTCCGTGTATTAATTAGTTTTCTATGGTGATTCTTTATCTATAATTCCTTAATATTTTAATCACAACACACAGGGCTTAATACATATATTCTGGTACAAAGGAAGAATCAGTCAAAGGAGGCATCAGTCAAGTATTTGGAGTTAAACAGCTGTAAATTTATCAGATGTTTATTCTATATGATTCTGCTTCCAACCACTGTGTGTGTACAAAGATATACTATGGAGGACAAAAGATTAATAAAATTACCTATGTGCCCATAGAAGTTTATGGTCTAGTGGAAATGATGGAACCTGTGTGCATGATTCAGTTAGATAATGTGATATAAAATAGGTAAGAGCAAGAAGGCAATACTAGTAAGACACTACATAGTGAGATGCAGAGACCAGCAGTACAAGGAAGCACAAACTACAGAAAATGCCAACTGTAAAGTTCACATTCATGAAGGAAGAAGACATGCAGAATGCCCTGGAGTCTGGCATCTTCAGGGGAGGGGTGGTCAGAAGGGTAGCTGATCTAGGAGCATTTAGGTACAGAGAGGAATGGATTTCAGTTGGTGCCTGAAATTGTGTATTGAATTCTTGGACTGTTTGGTAAAATGAGCTCACCTTGTGCAATGTCTAAATTGAGCAGGGCTCCAAGGGTTTGTACCAATCCAGATAAAATGCGTTGCGGAGAAAATAAACCTCCGTAGAATAAAATAACACTGTATTTTTACACTTATGTTTGTTCTAGCTAGGAAAAGTATGGATAGTAAATAAGGAATTATTGGGACAGGTGTCATATATGCCAAAGAACAGAGATCGTTACACTATTTTACTTGTACATGTGTGTGTATGTTAAAAATCCTAATTATATATTCAGAAACCTACCATAAGCAAACAGCATAGCTGCTACCTAGGAAAGTCCTGCTTAGGAAACAGAATGAATGCATTCTGCCTTTGTGTGCTCCTAACTAGCTATGGACAGGTTAAGTCCTTGGTAGAAGGAGGGCCTTTATAAACTCTTCATGAGACTTGAAAGGAAGGAAGTAGGATGCAGATACATGACCACATAGTCATATTCTCTTTTTAAAAAGTTTTCTAACTCACAGTATGTTTATTTTTAAAATGATGTTAAGCTTGTGATAAGTGGCAGGGCAAAAGCATAGTCAGGCCCACAATTGTCCTTGAGGTATGGCCTTATGGTCAGCTGGTTGGTTGAAAAATTAGCCCTCAGAAAATATAATGGGGGTAGTTAGAAAGAAGTATAGCACTAGAGGCAGCATACTATCTAATTACCATTTCTGAGACATGGGCATTTCTTTATTTCTTAAATATTCTGAGGGAAGCGACCTTAGACTTCTTTGGAATGCAAAACCTGATTATCTTCTCCAAGGAATATAATTTCATCCTCTTTTCTAGTTGGCAAAGGGCTAATGCACCAAACACATCAGCCAATAATAAGTGTATTTATTTTCCATTTTATGTTTGCCACCTGTCTTGGTTACTTTTTTCTTATTGCTGAGACAAAATACCCAACACCCAAAATGAAGGAAGGAAAGGTTTATTTAGCTTACAGTTTGTGGAGGTTTCAGTCCATACTTGGCTGCTTCAGAGGCAGAGTGGCACATGGCAGAGGGCAAAACGTTCAGGGCAGGAGAGCACAGCAAAAACAACCAGCAAAAGGGAGAAATGGCTGCAAGCAGCCTCTTTTTTCCTTACATTGTAAACAGGCTACCCCCACCCAGGGGGCATGTAGCTCTCACACAATCTCCATGCCCTCCTCTTCCACAGGCTCAGGATGTATACAAAGTAAGCACCCTGGCTTCCTGCTAAATCACTCAGTTAAACCTCTAGATTCCCCAGGTTGACGCAATGTATCAACCATAACACCACTTTAACAAATTATTACAATTTTGGTATTCTTTTTTTATTTTTGGTCTTTCTGAGAGAGGGTCTTGCTATTCAGTTCAGGCTGCTCTTGAACTCACTGTGTACCTCAGGCTGGCCTCAAACTCGCATTGATCCTCCTGCCTCAGCCTCCCAAGTGCTAGGATTACAGGCACACACCACAATGCCTTGCAGTTAATGCAATTTTAGCAGCTTAAAATAATCCATTCATTACTTAGTAGCTCTGTGAATCATAAGTCTCACTACAGCATGCCTTAATTGAGCTTTGTTTCATTGCATAAGTCTCTGGGGATGAATCTGTTTTAACCTCATTTAGGTTGTTGGCTGAATTTTGCTCTTGAAGCTGTAGCTCTGAGGTCATGGCTTCCCTGTTACTGATCACAAAGCAGCTTTTTGCTAAAAGTTCCTGTAGGTTTTCCACATACTTTTTTATGTGTTCCACATGACTGCTCTAATTACAATGGGTCAGAGACCTCTTATACTTCAAGTGTCCCTTGATTTTCCTCTGTCACATTTCTCTGACTATAGGCAGCGAATTTTTCCTGATCTTAATGACTCCTGTGGTTCAGATTGAGCAATTCAGAATTATCCACTCATTTTTAGATTCAACTTTAATTACATCTCAGAAGATCCTTTGCCATATAGCACAATATTCACAGGTTCCAGAAGTTAGGGTGTAGACAACAGTTGGGGGCCATTTTTCTAGCTCCAAGAAGTTAAATACTATTTAGTATGTCTTATTCAATTTCAGATACCGTCCTCTTAGCATGTATTTTTATCTCAAATGGGCTTGCCAACACTAGCCATCAAATATGCCTGGAATATAACTTCTTAGTTACTCACTGCTGCTACAGTAGAGTGGTAATACAAGTAAACTGCAACCAAAGTGCAAATCCTCTGCCTTTTCTCCATAGATGATTGTTACCAGCTTATAACTGGCCAGGTTTGAAATGCTGCACAAAAGCAGGTGTTCTAAATGGAGTGCATAGGGGTTGCACTCATTGTTACCTGCACCTTTGCATGCTATTAGTCTGCCCTGATTCCTTGTTTCCTACCAATAAATCACCATAACCTTGAGGCCTTTGTCTTGACAACCTCATTTTCTCTCAGCTCAAGACCATTCCATGGTCTTGGTGATATATGAGAAGACCTTATACTTGCATGAATTTCTATATAAATAATTCCTCTTCATTTGAAAGTCCTTTCCCTTTGAAAGGTAGCTGAAATTTAATGAGAAAAATTATTCCTTCTGCAGCTTCACTATTAAGACAAATATGATTTTCTAGTTGCAGAAGTCTAGTAGATATTATCTGCCTTCAGCTGGGAATAGTTTATGTATCAAATAAGAAATCCCTTTCATTGACTGACATCTTGCAAATGAAACCTGCAGCCTCTTGAACTTCATTATAACTTCATGAATACTGGAAGATTTGAACACTTGGCGGTCATTTAGAAAATTCAGCTGTTAATAGAGTTGTAACCCATATTTACAAATTCTGTTTCCTCCAGTTGGTTTAAAGTGGTCCATCCCCACAATGTGCATGTGAATTGTTAAGTGGAAGGCTTAGTTATAAGTAGGGACTGTACAGGTCAGTGAAGTGATACCTGCTAGCAGAGGCTTCACGATGTTCTAGTTAGTATCTTTGCACTCTGAATTCCTTCCTGGGAAAGGGGCTTTCATTACTGAGGCATCTCTTATTCACACCACGCTGTGCTCGCTTTGCATTCAGCCTCAGTTTTATCCCCAGCTGTCAGTCCCAGCCCCTGCTCCCCTCTTCTCTTCATTTGCCCACCCACTTGATTTCCGTCAACTTCTTCTTCCTACTCCAACTCCTGGAACATGATTCTTGATCTTTAACCTATGTAAGGCTCCTCCCGGGGTGCTCTGAGCCCTAACAACAGTGCATCCTTTTGTTGGTCTGGGATGGAGCCCAAGAATCTGGATCTTAACGGATGTGGTTAGAACGGTCCAATGCTGATGGTAACTGTAAAACATGGCTTAGGATCAATCCTGATGTGGAGCAAGTAAAATTAGAAAAGTGTTAGAAGTTCACGCCTATGAATAGTGGTGTAATTGTTTCCACGCCATCCTCCCTATTTTGGGCTGAGTTCCCAAGAAGCAGCGCTGGAGGCCAGCTCTTTTGCTATTGATTTATGGAGGTTGTGCCTTCTAGAAGAAAAGGAGGGAGGCAGGGTAGGGATGGGGAATACAGACAGCACTGTCTCCACCAGAGAGAAATTTCAATCTGATCCCATGGAGCAGTGTGAGGGGGACAGAAGGTAGAACCGTGGGTTGTTATAAGCAGCATTCTTTCCACTGGGATGAAATGTACCGATGGGGAAAAGTCCTCTGGACAGACTGCAGTAGCGTAGCCATAGCTCTTTCCTCAAGAAGTCACCTTTGCTTCTTTTAGCTGTGTCCTCCTAGCTTCCTCTTTGCCCAGGAATAGTTCCTTATCCGCTTTGATCCTGAGGCACAGTACCATGCTTCACCCAGTTCCAAGGTATGATTGTACATTTGCTGTGCTTCATTTCCTTGCCTAGTAGCTTCTAGGATACCATAGTGGTTTTTGAAAATTGCTCTGAATAATTTTTTAGTTAGAAAATGATGTTCTACTCTAGAAGTTGCTCACTGAATCGGTGCCACTCTGGTCACTTCTGTAGTAGCTGGTGTCTGCATGGCTCTTCCAGTACTTCATGGTTCCTAAGTCCCAACATGGTCTGTCCCTTTCTTGCTGATCTTACTCATCTCTTCCTAGTTTTAGTAAGGTGATCTGGGTTGTGTAATTCCAAAGACATCACCATCATCATCATCGTCATCACGTTCTCCGAGAAATGGCACCCTTGCAGGTGTGTAGGACAGCAGTCCAGACCACCCTCCCTGGACACGGGATTATTATGCCTGTGGACTAGACTTGTGTAGCATGATCTGTCAGCCTACTTTGCAAACCAGCTTTCCCCAGTCTCTCTCATGCCTCAGGTTCTGCCTTGTGTTGTCTATACGACCTTAGGAATGCTTTTACTTCTCTGTGTCTCTATGTCTGTTTACCTCTACTACTTCTCCTCCTTTAAATAGAGAAGATTACAAAACTGTAAGAGGCCAACAAATTTTCTTACACATTTGGCAAACCTATAATGAAATTTAATGATTTGGTAAAATTACTTCACTTGAGAGAGATATTCCTAAAATGTTTGTTGGGCAAATTAAACAAAGGTGCTAAACTAAATATGGAAAATGAGGGACAGGGTTGTTATGGCAACTTCCTAGTCCCCGAGATCATTGCGAGTGCATGACTTGGCCTACACATAGACGTGAGGTCTATGGCTATGCCAGAAATTCAGAGGCACTACTTCCAGCTACTTCTCTGCCCAAAAATTCCTGTTCTAAAGATATAGCACCATGATGTGCTTGGCAAATTAAAGTTATCACTTGTGTTTATTTACAAATGCAAAATTTCACAAAAGCAAGAGATTTATGAGGCCTGAAAATACTACACTATAGTAAATATTAGCATTTAAAATAATTAGGAAACAGACAGCCACGCACATGAATAAGAAAAGAAAAATAATTTACACTTCCTAGCAACCAAGCAAACAAAAGGGGTAATTTTCTATTTGTCAAATTGGCATATATTCTACAAAGTGATAATATCTAGTGTTGGTTAAGATACTGCCAAATGGACATTCAAGTACATAGTTGATGGATAGAAATACACTGAAAAAATTTGATTGAGCAACTTTACTCCAAGGGATTTATACCAAAGAAATATCAGGTATGTAATGAAACAACATGGCAAATATATCCCCATTTTATTGGGTTGTATAATTTTTTCATTGGTGATATAATTCAAGAGCAAAAATTTCTAAATCTTGAGTTAAGCAGGCATGGAAAAGATGGACTAGGTATGAAACTACTTAAGTTGAGGAAGCTCATGCCCAATAAATCTTCTGTGTGCCCTAACCCATCCTTTTGCATTCTGAATTAGTCTGGATCCAAGCCTGATTAATAGAAGGATCTTAAATTTGACTTCACAGTTCATCTGTCTTCCTTGGGACCTCCTGGGTACCTAAGGGTGAGAGTAAAGCTCATGAATTTGTGCATATTAGGAGAGTCACAGTGGACTGGACATCATCTAGGAGGTAAGGCTGAGAAGGCAGTGATAGTGTCAGGAAGTGGCTGGAACCATCTCTACTGAAGACCACTGGGACTTCTTTTGCTTATTGCTTCTAAGATAAATCCCTTAAAGTTCTCTAAGTAATAGCTTTAGTCATTACATTCTTTTTCCAAATTCTTGCTGGTAAAAACCTAGATCCTTTCTGTTCCACTCAGTATTCCCTCTCTATTTTACACCTCTACCGGTGCTGCAGCTGCTTAGGGCCCCTTCCTCTTCTCCTTTCTTTACTCTGTGTCTTAAACTTAATGGCAGTTTTAGATCCAGTCTCCTCCGTGAAGCTTCCCAGGGACTCGGTGACTGGCTCTTCTCCTCAGAACTTGTCCTCACTGTTGCATCCATACCATCTGACTTTATTACACGCAAACACCAGAGTTAGACATGTAGAATGAACTCCCTGGATACCCGGGTGAGCAATTTTCAAGTTGAGAATGCAATCATTGCAGTACTAAATATTTCTCTGTTGAATAACTTCAATGAGCAACCTGGTACTGTTGTTTTAATTTTATTCGCAAAATTTTTCAAGATTACTGTTACCTAGGTACTGATATCTTCTGTCCATCAGAGAAATGAGCAAACATGAATCTCGAATTATTTTCTTGCAACCACTTTGAATTCACAAGCTTAAATGGAGCACAATTTTTGTTCCACCTTTAAGGGATTTGAAGAATATCCTACTTATGTTTTAGACTGAAATAATTGCCTAAATTTCCCTTCATTTTTTTTCATTTTATACAGCTCATTATTTTATTTCTATAGACATTAAGAGCTCCTAATTTGACTAATATATTAAATAGACAGCTCATTTTATATTACAGTTTTGATTCAATAATCTCAAGTGATAGCTTACAGTCATCATATCAGATTTCCTTTTGAGTGTTCTTAAATGTACTGTAGTCACCATCAATAATAATCAAGCTCAGTTAGATCATCATTCTACTCCTGAGCTGTCATTCAGTATGAGAACAATTGAGATAATGGAGAAGACTGTGTAAGTAACTCTTAGTAGTGTGAAAACAAGCAAGGTGTGCATTGTTGCAGATGGAGTCTTCTCTGACAATGGGGTAGTAGTTCTGCAATGGGTGAGAAAATTAGTGGAGGTGTGGTGGTTTCGTGGCAGGACAATGGCCCTCAGCCATCCTTTCCCTTCACATCACCAGCTATTCTGTGTTTCTATAACTGGCATCTCAATAGCTTTCAACTGCAGGAAGCCGTGACAATAGAAATTCACCACTAAACCACAGTGTTCCTTGGCACACACAATAGGCTTTCCTCTAGGGCTAATATAACTTGAAACAAATCCAAGTAATTGTGCAGATGGCTTCAGTGTGTAGTATTTATTTATTTATTTGGTACTGGGAGTCAAACTCAGGATCTTGCACTTGCCAGGCCCTGAGCTATATTCCAGGCCCAACTTAGGTTAGCAGCTGCAGATGCACCTGATGATTTTGATTCAGCACTATTTGCAAAAAGAAATTGTTGCTGCCTTTGTTCCATAGTTCTGTGAGCTTTTGGGGAGCACAGTTGAAAAATCAATGCCAGATATATTCTTAGAGAAGATGCTTTCCATGATTTGCTGTTGACCTTGCCAATGGAAGAAGCTGTCATATTTGATCAGGGTGGACAGTGTCATGGGGATCTATATTTTCCCAAATATTTCAGAGTGAGCACATAGCTGATACATGCCTTAATACCAGAACTCATTTCTAAACAAACTGACAGATAAAATGGCCTTAATATCCCTAGTTGAGGGTAGAATTCATCTCTCCTGCTGCTTTTTTGTTCCTAGTTATGTAAGAAATCAGCCCACATGGACAAAAGCCATATCTATAACCTCACTCAAAGTGTTATGAAAACTCTGTATGTTCTATGTCAATGAAAAACAGGTTTCATCTGTCTATGTTAAACTCACTTGGAAAATACTTCAAAAGACCAAGTCTCCAAATAATATGGTGTTTTAAATGCACATATACTGCTCTTTCCCTCCACTTATGAGCAAGAACATATACACAGGGCAAGAAAGAGTTCTACTATCACAGGTACTTTCATCCAGAACCAGGATTGTCCTCAAATAGTGCAGGTTTTGATGTAAATCTAGTATATCAGCCTAGACTTCTTCCTTTTTAATGAGTTACAGGTATCCACTGTCCTTTCAATCTAGTTTTCATTATAAGTAACCTGGGTCATCCATGCTTCCTTGGTTTTGAACCTTAAATGACTATGAGAATGTTCCTCCTCTTCCTTTTACAGTCTCTCAAAACTGATCCCTTGTTTATGTAGTTTTAAGATTCAGTTAGGTACATTGGGGGCCAGCCTTAGTTCATTTTAAATTTCAAGCCTTGGTTGAAGATGGTTTTCTTATTGTGTTAGACATAGTCCATTTGGGGCCCCCAAACTGAAGGAAGAATATAGATAAAGAAGCACCTTGACCACATTTTTGTTGAGCTCAGATGTCTTCCTGTGAGAAAGACTAGAAGCCAACAGGGAAACATGGACATGTTGCCCAGTGAGTGTGTCAGGACTGAATCCCATGGTGGAGATCGCATCCATAAAGGACATAACGCATGGCATACTAGAACGCAAAGTTGCCACAAAGCACTAAAACGTCTTACTGTTGACAGAAATAATGTTCCAGAGATGCTAAATTGCATATGTTCTTCAAGAACAATTTTCATCAGTGTGTTTTGATAATCTTGAACAAGATCAGGTTGAAAAGACCTAACTAATCCTGCCAGAGCAATTGCCTTCATTAGAGGCACTGAACATGGGTTCTGCTGGAAGGGATTCCTTGTGTTACTGTAGAGCCTCTTCAAAGGTTTTTCTTATCTGGCTCCCAAATTAATACTAGAAGCCATGACTGTAAGTTTGCCCAAGATGACATTTACCTAATTCAGCTATTAAATTAATCTTCTGTGGATATCACCCCCTGGAGCATAAGGTACCCTTTAAGGGCAGCAACTGTGTTCACAACGAATGACCATGAGCATTCCGGAAATTCAGAAATAACCTTGGCGAAGCAGTATCCTGTGGCTAGGTCACCCCGAAGGTCATAGAATCATGACACTGACTCTCAGTGGGGAATTTCCTTCCAAATTGTTTTGTGTTTTGATTTTAACTTGCAGTGATGAATGGAGCGTATGTATGTAGAGTCAAAATTCTGCCTCTCTGCCAACATCCTTGATGTGAAATAAACCAAGGCCACCGCATCCCATGATGAAATGTTGTGGAAGGTCTCTGTGTCAAGTATATATGGTACAATGAAGGCAAGGTTTCTTTTGTACACACAGCCATTTATCAGTATGGTGGCAAAGACTATATCCTTCTATAAGCTGTTGGAGATAACATCATGTCGCTACCTGGCTGTTTCTAAGTAAGAGAAAGAACATAGTTCTTAAGATTGAGAGTTCCAGAAAGAGTCAAGCTGGATCCTAGTCTAGTGACTGCCACTACCAAGTTGTGCAACCTTAGACACATTAATACAAACTGGACCTCTGGGTTTTCATCAGCAATAGTGATATTACAGAAATAGTAATATCACTAATCTCGTAATTCTTTGTAAGGTGAATGTGACAATGCATATAAAGCATGTAAATGAGATCTCATCACATAGCAAAAATTTAATCATGTTATCTTTTATTAACTGATGGTAGACTAATGCTAATTTTTGGACTTTGTTTTAAATAAAGGTTCTTATAGAATGCTTTTTTTTTAAAAAGTTGCAAAATAGTGTAAAATGTTCTTATATAGACTGCATCCACTTTTCCCTATTGCTAAATCTTATATTGGTATGGAACTTCTGCTACAATTATGAGCTGATATGCATAAACTATTATTAACTTTAAACTTCTTAAAGATTTCATTAATTTCTCCTTTTCCTACATGAGAGTCTTGTCAAGGATATCATATTATACTTATTCTTCATGTCTTTTTGTGTTGTTCTGGGCTATTACAGTCCTCAGACTTTCCTTATTTTTAATGACCTTCACACTTTTTTATAATGTACCTAAATTGGAAACCAAGTTGCTATGTTGCTACCATATTTAAGGAGTGAAGAGTTAGGTTGCAACCTGAGGCTGAGGACAAAGTATACACATAAATTATTGGGAAATACTTTGTATAAAGACTTGTTTCTTTCTCCCCAGTTATTTTTATTTGAACATTTCTTTCTAACAGTGTGGATATGTTTTATACTTTGGGTTAAATTTATAATACATCATTTATTTATTGCTTAAATTATTTAGACTTTAGCCATTGAAGAACTTTCCCTTGACTTCAGCGTCCCTTTAACATAGTTGGATTGATTTTTGAGAACTTACTTCTAAAATTACAAGATGTCTCAGGTTCATCTTGTATAACGGCCACCCCTGCCTTATAACTGGTTCTTTCTTTAAAAGAATCCTGAATCCTATTTTTGAGCAATAGCATTATAAACCAGGGTGTGTTTGCAGCTTTGCGTTGTTGTTGCTTCATGTGTACCAAGCCACATGTAAACACTTCTATACAATTATCAGTTTATTTATTAAAATAAACTTAATTTATATTGATTTCTCCAGCTCTATTCTGGTGTCACATGGTTTGTTGTAGCTTTCTGCCCTTTTTAAAAATCTGTAACCGCCCATTTGAATAGTGATGAACTTTGCTTTGCCCATCTGCTATCCATTGTATTTACTTGTTTTACCTTGTTATACATGTGTGTGTGTGTGTGTGTGTGTGTGTGTGTGAGTGTGTGTAGCTATTTCAGAATTGTTCATGTACAGCCCATGAGAAGCAATTTTACTAAACAGGGTAGAGTGCTTATGTTCCATTCCTGAATGTAGTATTAATAGATTTGGATCAGCCCTATGACCTCTCAAGGTGATCTTTCTTATTATAGAAATATGTTTGGCTTCTTTGTTTCTGTGAATGTTATTCTTATGGTATGAGCAATGTGGCGAACATATCCCAACAGTTCTGCGTGAAGTCTACACTCTGCATTTGTTTTTTCAGGACATCCTGCTAAGAGCTCTTTCCTTATGTTTCTGATGACATTAATCTTAGGAGTTACTCTCTTAATTTCTCTTAAAGATATTGACTGAAGTTTTACTAGGTGTGAGTTTGTATTATGCCCTCAGGAATTCCAAATTCCAAATTTAAGAGATGCTATTGGGACACCACATAAAAGGTAAAATGGCACTCAAGAAATCCCCACAGTTTTGTTATCAGAGCAGATAATGTCATAGTCTACCTGGACTAATAAATCTACATAAAATATAAATGAAAACTACTAACTAAAGTGCTCTAGGGAAATGAATCTGAAAAGCCACAGTATGGCATAATCCTAGGTGATACAGGCATGTAATAAACCATACGGCCTATATTTAAAACTCACAGATGTCCAGAAAACGTCAGGCTTCTGCTCCATGCCCTCATTTTACCCTCATGAAAAAAGGCTGAAGGTTGTGAGAGTCTTTAATATGTTCTGTGTTAGTCAGCTTCTCAGCACTGTGACAAAATACTTAAAAAAATTTAAGAGATGAAAGATTGAGTTGGACTTATTGTGTCAGAAGTCTCAGTCCATGGTCATCGGGCCCCATTGTTTCTGGCCTGTGGTGAGGCAGAACATCATGGCGGAAGAGTATGATGGAGAAATTTGCTTGCCTTGTGGCAGCCAGGAAGCAGAGTAAGAGAGAAGGGACCTGAGAAAAGGTCTCCCTTTCAAAGCATGCCCAAGAGACCTCCTGCTTCCAGCGAGCCCCCACTTCCAGGAGGCCACTGAGCTGTGAGGTTGTCAGTGAGTCAGTCTGTGGATGGGCTTAGTGCCTTAGTGATCTGATCACCTTCCTGAAGCTGCACCACTGAGCACAGCTGTACTGGCCAGCAAGCCTCAGTACAGAGTCTTTGAGAACACTTTTAATTTAACCATAGCAGTCCCAAAGTAAAATCTTTTGTGTACAACATTTTTCAAGTGACAGATGCTGTATTGTATTCATCAAAAGTAGTGCATGCCCACGAACGTCAATACCCCTGGTTTCTCTCATATGAGAAACCCAAAGCATAAGCAATTGAAAAGCAAAATAAAAGGTAGATAACAGGAGACAGAGATACAGGTTTCATAAACTGGAAGGGCACCAAGAGCTGGAGCGGTAGGGGAAGGGGATAAGGGCACATAAAAAATTGAGATGCGTGATGTACACGTACCAATTACTTGGGATGAATATAACCGCTATGTACTACAAACAAATGATAATGAAAATAAATATTGGGGAAAAAGTCAAGCATAAAAATGAAAGGTTAATGACATAGAATTTATGGTTGTGGGTTTTTTTATAATAAGCACGACCCTATATTGGTTATGAGATGCTGTGTTAGACTTTAAATAAACTAGATCAGAGATGAGTTAAAATTTAATAATAGCTCTCAGATTTCTGTAAAATCCATTGTGTTATTAGCTCAGGCTAAGGTGCTACAGCAGGAACCCGAAGGCACTGGAAAAGAGCAACGCATTGATAGGAACTCAATCAAAGTACCATTAAACCATAAAACTCTCTTACATATTTAAAAGAAAGTATTCTTCCTAGCATCCATAAATAAGTAGCACTTGTGCTGTGAGTGTAGCTCTACCTCCCTAGGGTATAGAAGAGGTCAAGGAATCTTACACAGAAGTTTATTGAGAAGGGAGCTAGCTCCTGATGAATTTTAATGAGTCAAACTTTTCACACTTGCTGAAGCTCCTAGTGAAATGCTCCAACACTACAGTTACCTGCCAAATGCTTATTGCAGACATGCAATGCTTAGTTACCCAAGGGTAGTGGTTTGTAACTCCATGACACTGTTTTATTCCAGAACCATAATAAAAACAAGGCACACAGCAAGCTGCCCCCATTTTCTGTCTTTCAAGAAACAAAATGCCCCTCAGTTCCACTGAATGTTACTAACTTACCCTCTACATCACTTAAACACACCCGTGATTGTCTTTACTTGTTTTTCATACACACAATAATCTTTTGAAATATGAATTAGCTAAATGTAATTGTATTGCCAGGAATTTGAGGCTTGTTATATATTATCATCAATTTGCAAGGAGCCTGCTGTTTATGTGTCAAAGAGCTGGGGAAATTTCTTTCTACACAATAGATTCTGATGATGTACTTAGAAAAATGTCTCTATTGCGCACATATGTAAAGACCAAGTGGGGTAAAGCAATCAAAATTCAACTAATAACTGTGATAATAACATGCTTGGTTAAATGACCCTTCCCTTCTTCTCTCCCATACTACCTAAGAGTTAATTTACATTTTAATAAATTGAATAGAAAATAATGGTGGGTTCATACTTTTCAGTGATGTGAACAGAGAGAACCTTTTAGGGAAAGAGGAAAATGTAAAGTCAAAGGAAAAACACATTCACAGATTCTAGACTTGAATATGGCAAGACTAGACATTCTGACTCTTATTACAAATTCTCCTTGGAAAAGCACAAGGAAAATTTAGCAGCCTAAGCCTTCAAGTAAAATTAAGGGCATTGTAGTCTTTGTAAGTCATTACTTATATTTAAAGAAAGACTTTATTTATTTTCCTTCAATAAATCTGAAACGAGCAATTTAAATGAATGTGAATTTCATGGTTTTGCTTGATAAGTTAACAATATAAATTACAGCCTTTTCTGTTTAAACCTGCATGATACTTTATCCAAGTGTTTACTGAATATATAATACTGTCAGATATAGTGAAGTAGTGTAGAGCTACATATGCCGAAAAATCAGAAGACTATTTCCTCCAGGGCAAATCATGTTTAGCAGTGTTTCCCAAAATGCTTACTTGTTTATGAAGATGTAGATTAAACTTGTGTTCATTTTTTAAATTTGAAGTTAATGCCAAGGGTCTAGTTTTGAATGGGTAACACCACTAGACTTCCTTTCATAGTGCTGGGGTTGCATTAACAAAATTGAAAACACAGGTGTCAACAAAATTCCTTTACTAGAACTAAATATTCTTTCAGTATATTGCCTACATTTTCCAACTTTGGACGTTAAATAGGCACAATGACCATTATGCTAATTATTTTCACTAACAAATACCATGTTCTGTTTGTAATAGGCTTTCTTACTTTGGGTAGGTTTGCTACATGCATGCATAGTGTGAGTTGGCAGGGAATATCTACTTACATATGAAAATTACTTCTGTCTTTGCTAGCTATGTGTTCTTGAGCACAAACTGCTGGGATGTTAGTGGGCTGGCCAGTGTGCTTCCTTCTCAAATCTGAATCCAAACAACAAGTAGACAGAGGAGTAGACATATGAACATTATATAACAACTTTATTAGTAATGTTAATATAAATATATAAAATATTCAAAAGAATGTATAGAATTGGAATTAAAATTAACTTTCAAGATAAAATATCGGTATATAGGGCCTGGGAGATAGCTCAGTAGTACAATGCCTACATGGCAAGCACAAAGTCCTAACTTCAAGTCCTATTACAAAAAAATTGGTACATGAACAGTAATAGTATTTAAAAATAATGTTTTAAAAATGTACCAGTTGTAATAGCACCAGAAAAAATCAAGCACTAGAGTCTACATTCTAAACATTAATTGAGACATTGTTAGGATAAATTAAAAAATACCAAATAAATGAAAACCTTCTGGAAATGCTGTATACCATGTTCCTGGTAGAAGCTACAGGGATGTGTACACATGTGAAAAAATTTAGTGATCTGCAAAGATTTGTGCATTTTAAAACAGGTAAGTTATGACTTCATGAAAAAATTTTTAAACATCTGTGTCTTGGTTACTTTTTTCTCATTGCTGAGACAAAATATCCAACGCCCAAAATGAAGGAAGGAAAGGTTTATTTAGCTTACAGTTTGTGGAAGTTTCAGTCCATAGTTGGCTGGCTCAGAGGCAGAGTGGCACATAGCTGAGGGCAAACTTTTCATGGCAGCAGAGCACAGCAAAACAACCAGCAAAAGGGAGGAATGGCTGCAAGCAGCCTTTCCTTCCCTTACATTATAAATAGCCTACCCCCACCCAGGGGGGTGTATAGCTCTCACACAATCTCCTTGCCCTCCTCTTCTACAGGCTCAGGATGTATACAAAATAAGCACCCTGGCTTCCTGTTGAGTCACTTAGCCAAACCTCTAGACTCCCCAAGTTGACACAATGTATCAACCATAACAATATACAAAAAGGGAAAAACAAGTTAAACTGGAAGGACATATGGGTTGGATATGGATATTACCCACAAGTGACTTTTGAACATTTGATTCCTGAGTTTACCAGCTTAACCTGTGCAGTAAGTGGTCTAGCAGGACAGCCATTGGCTACATTTCCACAGGTCAGTCAACCAGAATCTTTAAGTCAAGTGCCTGGTTCATTTGAAAGAACAAGAGTTGCGCTGAGCATGTTCACTTTACTGTTCTCAAGTCGCCCACAAAGCGAGGCACTGCTCTTCTCACTTAAGTAAGAGAGGTTTGAGAGGTTCCTGAGTGAGTCCCTCCTTGAAGATGCATAGGGTAAGGGAAAAGAGGTGTCTTGGTTACTTTTATCTTGCTGCTGAGACAAAACACCTGACACCCCAATTTAAGGAAGGAAAGGTTTATTTAGCTTACAGTTTATGGAGGTTTCAGTCCATACTTTGCTGGCTCCAAGGCAGAGTGGCACAAGGCAGAGGGCCACAGAGCAACAGCTCATGGTGGCAGAAGACAGCAAAAGCAACAAGAGCAAAAGGGGAGCTCGAGAGCAAGCCCCTTTCCCTCCCTTTTGTTGTATGCGGACTGCCCACCCCAGGGTGGGTGTAGCACTCACATCCATAACAGCAGCATTGGCCCATGAGTCAATCATAAACTCTACAAGCTCACCCCATGACTGCATGAGGCTTTGGGGGGACATCTAGACACAAGCTATATCGAGAGGGCATCCCTGCCCTCCCAGTCATGCCCTGACTGCTCTGTGCTTTGGTCTGCTCCTCTGTAAAGTGGCATTATGCTTCACAGGTAGATGCGCCCCCAAAGCCTCATGCACACATGGGGGGGTTGGGGAGGTGACTGGATTGTGGGGGTGTGATACTTATCAGGGGATCAGTGCACTGTCGAGCTGATAGCTAAAAGTGGTTGGAGGTGAAGGAGGAAGAGAAGGAGGTGGGTCACTGGGGGCGTGGCCTGGGCAGGCCTATGTCCCTGCATCCTCACTTATCGTTCGCTTCCTGCTGCCATGTTATGAGATGTTTCTTCTCTGCCATTTCCCTCTGCCACGCCGCCCTGCCCTGGAGCCAGATCCAGCTGAGACTATCGACTGAAACCTCTACAAACTGTGAACCTAACTAAACCTTTCTTCTTTAGCCCTGTGTCTCAGCAATGAGGAGAATATCTAAGACACATGGTGATAGGAGAATCTATCTCAGATGGTGGAATGAGGACTGGAAGGACAGTACATACAAGGAGCTCTGCTAGGAGTTAGCAGATGAAGAATTAAAGGGGTACACATACATCTTTAAAGGGGAAAGAGGTCCTTAGGAAGATAATCTAAATCTATTTGTGTTATTTTTGAGATTCAGAAACTGAGGCTCAAGGAAGTCAAAACTATTGTCCAATTTCTATGACTCCTTGGAAGTTTGTTGTTGATAGATTCTGGTGGAACTGCATCTAAATCCCATGAACAGAGATGCTTGGCCCAGGGTTCTTTCTGCTGTGCCACTCTGCTGAATATAATCACCCTACCTGGCAGCAGACAGCACTACCCCCCCTTCCAGCCACCATGCATTTCCTGTTTCTAGAGCTGCACTGCCTTTTTCCACCCCCATGGAGACCCTGTATGCTGCCACACTCAGATAACAATTTATGGTCCTCAGGCTTTTTGCAATAAAGAGCAAGATTACTATTTAGAATCAGCATAGCTGTTTTCACACTGTGTTGTGAAGCACTTAGGCAGGTAGTCTTCCGAAGGTAAACAAACACAGTCAACCTCAATTATTTGCTTCCATTTAGTATTTTAGAGAAGAGAATGGCTTAATGACACTCTAGTGGTCTATAATAGTCAATGCACCACAGAAAATGAAACATGAAATCTCCTTCTCACTAATAACTTTGAGACTAGTGTTATGAAAAGGCACAAAACCCCGGGGAATCAGTGTTTTCACCTTCCCACCCAGTGACAATGTTATTAGTTTTCAGTGCTCTATTCAGTGGTCATGAAAACATCTGACCTTTGTGGGACAGGGAATCCTGCAATATATTTTATTTGTTACATGATAGATCCTGGCGACATTATGTGGGACAGTTGCTATGGTAATGAGGATAATCTTGTAAAGGCCATATGATTTTCCAACTCAATGTCACATGTTCCCAAATGATAGTGCATTTAACTGGAGCCAGCAGAGGTGAGTTGGGTAGTAGCTGAGGTGAGAGATTTTGCTAGTGGTCATCTCCTCCCTTGTATGTACAGCAGGTGGCCTGCCAGGGTAGGGAAGTACATGAGCTCATTACAGACTGGCACTACACAATCTATTTTTGGTTAGAGAAGAGTGTGAGCTATTGCTTTGGAGCTATTCCCTGGAAATAAATGTCTAGCCTCCTTTCTCTCTGCGTGACAGATACTGACAGGATCACCTTCTTTGTCATATTTTCCTGTCAGCTGATTGGGTGCCAGCAATTTCTGTTAGAGAGGCAGCTGTGCACACCTGGAGCAATCTCAGGGAGAAGCACCAAGCCACACTTGGCGGAGATGCTGGTACATGGCAGGATGCTCTGTCCTCTACCACCAGAAAGATACTTCCTCTGTAGCTTTGGGTACCTGTACCATGTAGCCACTGAGTGTAACAGAAGGAACAAGGACCAAGAAGGCATTTGAATCCTAGTTAGAATACACTCTTTCTGCACCTGTTAAATGGTGAAATTCATGCCAATTTGGCAGGAAAATTGTGAACATTAGATTTCCTTTAATGAGTGCTGTAGATAGCTAATACTAAAAATATGGTAGTATTATTGCTATTGAAAATACTTGCCATTAAATAAATTCTTTTTTTAAAGAAAAAAGTTTAATAAATGTTAAATCAGTTAAAATTAATGAAAAATTTTACTGAGTGTGTGTGTGTGTATATATATATATATATATATATACACACACACACACACACACACACACACACACATTTGTGGATATATATGCTTACTTACAATTAAATCAGTAAATAGGTATAGTTAGACTGCACATGGATCAAGAGATGTGAATCAGTATTCACAGTTTGCCCTTTTTATACCTGTGTTCTGGAATAATTACTGTCAGCACTCACTTTTACTCTGAAAAGTGACCTGGTTTGGCTATGTTATATGACTGTCCTAAATAAGGATCAGAAAGAAAACCCCGACCTCATAGGCATCTAAGCATATTTATTGCCTCAGTGCTATTTAGTGAAGTGCCCACTAGACGTTCACTGGTTTAAGACACCTGTACTGGGGACACCAACACAGCTTTACACAAAAAATAAGTCTTAAACAGTCATTACCAAGATGAGAATATCAAATGCAATGGCCATAGGCTTCTCTCTAACAGAGAATTTTCCATGTGGTGAAGAATATTATATACTTTTCCATATAATTTTGATGTCCCTATTGCTTTTTTAACAGTTGCAACTTGAGGTGGGTGGTTTTAGTATTAAGTAGGATCCTTTAAGTGGCCACTGTATTGAAGGTTTTTTGACTGCTCAATCAATATTGCCACCCTCAGAAGTTTCTCTGATTCTAGAATTTGGGACTCAAAATAGCCTATAAAGTCTTGTTCAAACTTATCAGACATGGTCACTAATTTACTTCTCTCATTATCCTAGTGAGTTTGCAATAGGAGAGAAATAAAATCATCTGGAAGCTCAGGAATTCTTGGTGACAGACATAAGTTACCCTATTTCAATTATCCTGAAGTTTTGCAAGGAGAATCTTTGCTTTCCACCTGTATAACTTTCTATGCTTATTCTATGTGGCTTGATTTTAAAATGCCCTCTCTGTTTCTCTTGATCCTCCTTTCCTTCTGGAAATTTCTTTACAATATGGAAAACATTATATTAGCCAATTTCTGTTTTAATAGTAGCCTATCAAGCGAAGCCAGAATATGGATGGGAATTAAATGATTTTCCTCATCTGTCTGGCCTGAGTATTTTGTATCTTACTGTTGCGGTGGACATCTTGGTATTCTTTTGCACATTTTCAACTACATCTAAGTGGAGCATCCTTTAAATAGAGCTCTTTAGAAATTTCTATTTTCATCCCAAGCTCAATATCAAAGTCAAAACTCTTTACCATTCCTTCTAACGACTTCAGGCTCTCCAACTTCTTATGCACCCTCTGTGAGCCTTTAGCACAAGAACATTACAGTCTGATGAATGCTTAGGCTGTCACAAAGCGGGAGCCGGCAGGCGTCACAGAGTCTAAGGTTGTTCTCAACCCATGAGCAGCTCAATCTGCCAACTTTCAGAGCTTCTAGTACTGGGGGAACACATAGGTCCTATAGACCCCTCACTACTAATCAAGTGGGCAAAGAAAGCTCACTGCAGAAAGAAGCACTTTTCTGAAACTATGTACAAAGTTTCTGAATTATGTCAGGGGTGCACACCAGTTCTGTGTTGTTTTCCAAACTTGTTACCTTTATTTTATCAAACTCAAATGGTCTCAAAATTTGTCACCCATATGCAAATACTAAACATTTGACATCCAATATAAAGCTGAGATTTAATGCAGTACTATTCCTGTGAAGCTCTTTGCTACTTGGGGGGACTCTTTTGCTTGGGCAGAAATGATAATAGGGCTTTTGAAATTCACAGGTAAAACCAAAGGGTTGAAATGATTATGTAGTGTGACTCTTCCATTAAGAAATATTTCACCCAGGTTTCTAATAATTAGCAAATCTTTTTTAAATATTTCTGTACTGCCAACCATAAATAAGAAGGTATTTCATATCTATCTTTTCTTCTAACTCTGGGTTTTTGTGGCCTTGGAAATGATGGAAATAGACTGATCACCAAAAGAAAATACAAGAGCTACATAATTTAAACACTGATTCATCATGAGTTATAGGTCGTCATGGAGAATAAAAGAATGCTCTTCCAGGACAGTGAGATAGGGAGAGAATTTCATGTAAGTTCCTAGGAGCCAAAGGAGAGTAAGAGTCATTTTTATTGTTCCTTAGGGATTCTTTTATAGGAAAAAAAACAAATTTCAGTCCTCGGAATTGAACTCAAGGCCTTTACACTGAACTGTATCCCTGGCCATTTATATACGTACGTATATATGTATCATATGTAGGTATATGTATGTATGTATTTTTGTTTTCAGAAAGTGTCTTATGAAGTCTCGTAAATTGCCTAAGCTGGGCTTGAACTCATAATCTTCCTGTTTCTCTTTTCTAGAGTGCTAGAACTATAGATATACACTGCCATGCTTGAATTATAAAATGTCTTCATTTTCACCTTGTATAGAGTTTCTTCTATATCCCATAAATCCATTATTGAGTAGAGAAAATGAAACTGAACGAATCACTTGCAGATAGACTATACCACAGCTGGTCACAAGTGCAAAGCCTACTCAGCTGGGCTTTTCCTTTCTGCCCTGAGAGCCTTGAAAACACATGACAGTTAAGCATGCAGACACAGTTTTGATGAACATGACCTTGGTAAGATCTATTTTTACTATTACAGGCAATGAAAGCTTAGAAGAAAACTACGTCCAGGACAGTAAGATGGGGTTTGTTATTAATGCCATCTATGCGATGGCACACGGGCTTCAGAACATGCACCACGCCCTCTGCCCTGGCCATGTGGGCCTCTGTGATGCCATGAAGCCCATCGACGGCAGCAAGCTCCTGGACTTCCTCATCAAGTCCTCCTTCATCGGTGTGTCTGGAGAGGAGGTGTGGTTTGATGAGAAAGGAGATGCTCCTGGCAGGTAATGCAGTCTTTCTATAATGGCTCGGAATGGCTCGGTGAGCCTTCTGTGAACAGGTGGCAAGGAGTCTGCCTTTGTTTTCCTGGTGTCTGGGTACCGTGAAGGTAGATTGAGCTTGGACACTAAAAACACTGGATCAGTATCAGATGGATATTACTAAAGACCACATTGGTCTTTGAAACATCAAAACACTTCTTGGTAGGTCCCAAGAACTCTGCATCCTTCCAGTACTTCCGCCTACTGAGCAGTCACCTGACCCTTCCTTCAGAAGGCCTGGAACATGTTTTAAGGTCCAAGAGACCATAAAGAAATTACACTTGGCCAACAGCAGACTCCCAGGCATTGCCTACACTACTCTTTATCTTTCTGATCAATCAGTCACCAGGCTATTCTGGTTAGGAAATATTATAGATATTGCACCCACTTAAAGCTTTTAGTAGGTGATGAGAACTACATCCAACACATGTACCCCTTTTCTCAGGTTAACTTGTATATGTGCTAACCTGTTCTTGGAAGAGAATGGAAAGAATTTTATTTCTATGGTGCAGTCTTCAATGGCTTTCAGAGAATTAATCAAACAAGAAGCAAATTCCCCCCAAAAACCTACCTTAATATGCTTATGTACACACACACGTGCACACATACACACACACACACACTTTCCCCCCAAGTCATCTTACACACAATCTCTTCTGCAACACTTGTTTTGATGCTATCCATAAGCCCGCTAGGTAGCTAGTACATAGAAATTCTGTCTGTTTCAATCACCTAAGTTTTCTTAGGGAAGGGATCATTAGAATGGCAGAAAAATTAAAACCTTCATCAGGAAGCGCAAAGGCCCTCAGCTCGGCCTCTGCAGAGCACTCTCACAACCTTACAGGCCACTGTTGCTTTTCAGTCTATAATTCTGCAGAGCTAGAGCTTTCTCGGAAAGCACAGGTTGTACTAAAGGGAGCATCAAGTCACTTAATTCCCACTGCTCCAGTGTGTCATTATCCTTCTTTTCTATATAATATAACTGAGTGTCAGATGAACTAAGCAAGTCACCTAAAGTCAAAAACAGGCAGGTAGCAAGGGCAGAGTAGCGTGACTCTGAGGCTTGTAATCTTTTGTCGCATCATGCTGCTCTCTAGCTAATCCTAAAATTAGGCAAAATTGCTGGCAACCTTCTCAATGTCATGGTAAAAGCACTATGAGAGACTGTGTGACCCTAAGTAATTCTCCATGTATCCCTTCTTTCTATGGATGTTTCAAGTTCTACCTAGCGATAGTCCTTTATGGAGCCTAAGTGAGAATCTCCCTGTTAAAATCCAACAGCTCTAGGAAAGATACAGATGTCACTGTCAATAATGAAAATAATGAATTTACAGGGATACTTCTTTGCTGCCAGTTAGGTGGGAACAGGTTTTGATCAGGACATGAGAAATGTAGAAAGGCTGGGATGTTGAGCACCTTTGGACATGGTACCAGGAGAAACAAGTTGGCCTGAAATTCAGAGAGGAACCACTTGCCCCTCTGAACTCACCACTGTAATCTTGAATTCCATTGGGAGACAGGCTCGGTACCGGGTTAGACTTGCAATGCAAAGCTTCCCACACAATTTTTTTTTTTTTTTATTTTAGAAACATAAAAGTACAAAAACATATTGACAAACAGACACCCATTATCATAGAAAATAGTACAATCACAACTAATCTATAGACATGGTCTCAACAGTAGTTGTTGCTTTATCCATTGATATCTTCGAATTGTAGATGTATGGACCCATATACAGACATGCAA